>JAWNMR010000047.1:597500-885000 GCA_035043845.1 Drosophila picticornis | reverse complement strand
CTGTGCAGAGCTATGCAGTGGCAGTGCAGAAGGAGCTGCTGATTGGATGATTGCCTCCTGCTGCTTGCTGCTGGCGTTAAGTGTCAATAACCAGCGAGTGAAGCAGGCAGCGCAACATTCAAGCAAATGTGTGTGTGTGTGTGTGTGTGTGCGTGTGTGTGTGGGGCCATGTGGGTCAGCTGCCACAATTTGCTGGAGATTAAGTGCGACGGATATGGCCAGTCAGCCATTTGATTTCATCTGCCATTTCCTTTAGCTGGCACTTTGGCGTTTGTTAACTGCATTTTCCTGCTGCTTCCTTTTTATTAGCGTCAAGATGGATGTGTTACCTGCACGCATCCCTCTCTCCCTCTCGCTCCCCCTCTCTGTGCGGCCCATGGCAAATTGTGCATTAAACGAGCTTCCTTGCGAATCTTGATTTTTGCTTGTAAATTATGTATCTACTTCATGCATACCCAAAAAACCAGGGGAAAAAATAATAAAAAAAAGAAAAGGAAATTCATATTTGCTGCACAATACACGTTTTTGCACTACATTTTCTTTCTTTTGATCTTTGTGTGTGTCTTTTGGCTGAGCGACCAGCCGCTGCAGGCAAAGACAAAGGCAAAGGCAAAGCCGAAGCAATCGAAGGACCTCACCGACCACACACAAAGTGTTACGCCTGTGCCGGCTCTGCTCCCGCCCACTGAGCATCAAGTGGGGAGACGACTTCTTTGAGTTTGCATATCTTTGCTTGGCAGCCATCCAACCACTCTAAACACACTTGCACCAATCACAGCCAAAAACCAAATACGAATCCTGTGCGACTACGATATACCCTGCAACCAGCTGTCGAACATGTTCTCAAATTATTGGCAAACTTGCCTATAAAAAGTTTTGCACCCAAATGTGAGCAGGTCTCTCTTTTCTCAAGGCAAAACTTGGGTGTTTCTCATCCGCAACGTGTGCAGTTGATCAATTGCAAACCCATATTCCAAATAAAATTGATTTAGTTTATGGAAAAACAGTTCCAATGACTTCATTCGGAGTAAAATAATAAAAAACGTAGGTTTGACGATCTGTTTACGAGTCAAGGATATAAATCAGATTATTGTGAATAATTTTCAATGCTTTTAGAATGTCTTGAAAATCGTTCAGCGTTCAAATATTTATAATAAAATAATATACAAACAAATACAGTTTGGTGAAGTAATTTTGTCTCCTGCCAGTAAAACGTTTGCGAACGTTGCATAAAAGGGAAAAACAGAATTGGTTGTTTTCGAAAGATTGAAACGGAAAAGGTCCTTTTATTTTATATTTCTTTGACAAAATTTCTGTTATGTAATTTTTGTATTTTTGAGGATGTGTATTTTTTGCCTGTAGCAAAGTAACTCGAAAGGTGATGAAAAGAAATTAGTACAAATTATTATAACTAAATAAAATCAACTAGACTCGACCTGTGCGATTGTGAAGACTTTTCGCGCAAAAACACAAATTCCCCGATTTGAGTAAGCGTACATCACAAAAAGCCATTCTTTGCATAGCACACGCAAGAGTGGCCAAGACGAGGCCAGGCGAGGCAAGGCGGGGCAAGGCGGGGACTGGCAGGCGAGTGCGAGTGGATCCTTTGAAACTTAGGACAAAGCTGAACAGGTGAGGGCCTTTTATAGTTTCCGGATTGAACATGAAAAACGGGAAAGGGGAAAAGCAAATGTTGCTTGCCTGCCTTGCCACGGACAGCCTGTTGTCTAAATGCCGCCAAAAAAAAAAGAAAAAGAAAATGGTCTTTGCAACGGTCAACCAACAATGGATCGGACGACGCTCTTGGACGAAATTCGGATGATTCGCATTAAAGAATGTGAATAATTTGTGAACCGAAGCCCAATTGAAGCAGCAACTAAAGCACCAACTGCACTCAAAGCCACACAAAACTCAGCTTGCAGCACAATTTAAGCACACTTTTTTGCCTGGCAGATTGTACACTTTATTCAAGGGTTTTAAAAGGCTTTAAAGTGGGATGCATTACGCATCTCGCTTGCGAGAGTCTTTGTTGGGTTGGGGGATTCCATGCCTTTGAGGGCTTCTCTGCCGACGACACACTCTGCTCTGCTGGGAAGCGCCTTGCGGATTCTGCATCAGCCCATTAGGGATGGGTAAGTCTCTGGCTCCACAAGATGTATTTATTCTCAATGAAACGGATCTCAGGGAATACACCAGCTTGACATGGACACCTTCTCATATAAGATATTCGGGTAATATCAGCTTCGATATTCCGATCGGACCTCTATCAAACCCCCACTGGGCGTGGGTCGATGTATATTTGAAGTTGACTCAGGCGGACAGCCTTTTAGCGTCTGTTCCTACTTGCAGTAAGGCAAATGGAGAAGTGAAGTGGATTATAATTAACAGCACAAGTACAACAGCATGCACCATCAATTGTTGAAGTTAGTTCAAGTCCACTTAACTCTGCACCTGAGAGATAAACATCTTTTTGTGCAATTTGCGCAGCCAACTAAACCAGCAACAGCCTTCTCCCGAAAGGATAATTATGTTGTGCTAAGGGTTCTTTGAGAACATTCGTATGCGAATTATGGGATTTATATGTGTGTGCATCCACAAGCATCCACTTGTCACATCCAGATGAGACCAATCACTTTGCCCGATGGCTTACTGATTGTTTTCCGAGCTTAACGTGAGGCGCAAACAGCAAGTTAATTAATTGATTTGCAATTTGTGATTACAAAACGGCAATCGTGAATGAGAAAACCAATTGTGCGGATAATTACACCCAAGCACAGTGCATAATATATAAATATAAGCAGTTCCACATACCATTTCCACAGCCATGCATTTTTCCATGGACAGCGCAAAAATTGAAGGCAGTTTGCAAAATAACAGCACAAAACAGAAAAGGGAAAACGGGGGGAAAAAAAGATCGAATTTAAAATATGCACTATTTATGAATGATATTTCATGCGAAAAATTAAACGCTGCAAATAAACAATGCAAGCCAAAGTAAACAACAACAATATTGAAGAAAGAAAAACATGGAAATATAATTGAAATTGACAGACAAACAGACAAAAAGAGGCAGCGGCACCTTAGGGTTGCCAGCCCGTTGCAGAGTTGATTTGTGCCTGCTTCAACAGTGCCAATTGAGTTGAATGTTAAGCAATTAATTCAATTAAGCATTGCTGGAAATAAACGATGATAGTAAACAAATTAACAAGTATTAGTAATGAGTTATTACTGTAATCATTATGTAATTTACAGACTGATGGGAACTATATATAGTAATCCGATGCATATAGTTAGGAGCACAGTTCCTTGTTCCAATTGTAGATCGATCTGGTTGATCTCCACTGCTTGAAATCGACAATCCTCGTCCTTTGCTGCGATTATGTCTAATCAGTGAGTCAGTAAATACATAATTCCTTGCAGTCAGACAGTCAGCCAAATCAGTTAGTCAGTTAGTCAGCCATAAGCCATTCTGACACATTTTTCGCTTTTGAGCCGCATTCGCAATGAATAATTGAAACAATTTCCGGGAGAACATCAAAATGTGGTCGCCACTTTCTAAGCCAGTTCAGACAACCGCCAAAACAGTCAACTCAACCACTCAACCAGCATCCGTTCACAAATAAAGATATTTGGCTAAATGAAAACTTCGACTGACAACCGCACTCATCTCTCTCTGCCACGTTGCTGCAGGGCGCTTTCTTGCACTTGATTTTCCACAAAATACTTTGATGTTTCCCTTCTCCTCCCCCTCCCCATCCGCCTCCTACCACTTCGACAACCACACTCAATTGTGTTACGGATCCGTGTCGAGTATTCGCCAAAAGCATTATCCGTTTTTTATCACTTTGTTTGTGTATCTCGCCACTATTTTCATTGCCGTCCGTTTGTTCTTTGCTCCGAATGACGTCTGTTATGGTTTTGGCATTGTGGTTTGGATGCCATTTGGAATGCCATTTCAGGCACTTAATATTCAATGTCTCTTTAATCACGAAAGAATAGTGCAAGTCGCGCATCTGGAGATGATAATTATAACAAGAAGCCACTTTTGCAATTAGCGTTTGCTTATCTCATCGAAAACTAATCACTAATCACAAACCTCAATTGATCGATTGGAATAATAAATATTAATACTATAATTGTAATATTTGTAAATATATTTCGAGCCAACTACAAATTCTGTTTTCTCAGTGGACATTTTCAAAGGGTATCATTGTCTCGACATAATCCAGATATTGTTTTTTCTCATTTTAATATCGATGGGTGGATGGCAACTGCGTTTACTTATTTATGGCAAAAATGTGTTAAACTTTAAATGCTGAATATTCAAGCAAACAAATTTCAGTGCTCGAATGCGAGTGACCCAAGGCAGGTGTCAATAATTGCTCAATTGGGTAACCACAGGACAACCGGGAGCGGAGAAGAGTCGGGTCCAGAGTCAGGTGCGGCTTCCCTCATGAGTATTGCATGCTTATCTGGGCCGGTGTCGCAGCTATAAAAGACGTGTGCCCCAGTTGGTGGCATGTCAAACAGAGGCAAGTGGCATACGACACGATGTTCTGGCGCAAAAAAAAGGAGCAGCGAGATGAGTACACCTTCGAGGATCTGACACGGTTCCCAATGACATTCTACAAGACGATTGGCGAGGATCTGTACTCGTCGCGGGACCCCAACCGACTGCGTCGCTATTTGTTGCGCTTGTATCTGGTGCTCGGCTTCATCAACTTCAATGCGTATGTTGCCGGAGAGATTGCCTATTTCATAGTGCACATCACGTCGACGACGACCCTGCTGGAGGCGACGGCTGTGGCGCCCTGCATTGGCTTCAGTTTCATGGCCGATTTCAAGCAGTTTGGCATGACGGTGAACCGGAAGGCCTTGGTCCAACTGCTGGACGATCTGTGTGAGATCTTTCCCCTGACCAAGGAGAAGCAGCTGGCCTATCGGGTGTCCTACTATAAGACGCACATGACGCGCGTCATGTGGCTGTTCACCTGCCTCTGTATGACGTACACGTCGTCGTTCAGCTTCTATCCGGCCATCAAATCGACGATTAAGTATTATTTTATGGGATCGGAGATATTTGAGCGCAATTTCGGTTTTCTCATCCTGTTCCCGTTCGATGCCGAGACGGACATTACTGTCTACTGGTTCACCTACTGGGGATTGGCCCACTGTGCCTATGTGGCCGGTGTCTCCTACGTGTGCGTCGATCTCCTCCTCATCACCATAATCACCCAGCTGACCATGCACTTCAGCTACCTGGCCGACACCCTGGAGGCCTACGATGGCGACGCCCACACCGACGAAGAGAACCTCAAGTTTGCCCAGAACTTTGTGGTTTATCACTCGCGCACCTTGGAGTAAGTTTGCCTTCGCACAGATACAGATTCTTCCAACAAAAACACATCCTGGCAGATTAGATTAGTTTTGTGTATTAATCAAATTCATCAAATTTCAAATGGAGTTGAGAATTATTATTCATTTATTTGATTTATTTACAGAGAACTAGAAGAACTTGTGTGTTATTTTGAAAGAAGTGTTTCCTAATTGTAAGGAACATTCACAAAGTGAAACCTTATATTTGAGTAGTATTAAGTAAAAAGTAAGCACTTCTTCATTAGGATTCTGATTAGGTATGTGAAACGATGTCCGTCCATTTAATGAGCAACGAATCTATTGCAGCATCAGCGAGGAGGTGAACAACATCTTCAGCGTGACCATCTTGTGGAATTTCATCGCTGCCTCGTTGGTCATCTGCTTTGCTGGCTTTCAGATCACCGCCTCGAATGTGGAGGATATTGTGCTATATTTTATATTCTTCTCCGCATCGCTGCTGCAGGTGTTTGTGGTGTGCTTTTATGGCGATGAGATGATATCCTCGGTGAGTCTTGCGCATCCTTAATACCCTGTATCCTGTATACTCTATATTCCATAGTCTATATTCGATATTCCTTGTTTTCTATATTCCATTTAGAGTTCGCGCATTGGCCACGCGGCGTTCAATCACAATTGGCTGGGCTGCGACTCGAAGTACAAGCAGATTATGCGTTACATTATGCTGCGCAGCCACAAGCCAGCCTCGATACGACCGCCCACCTTTCCGCCCATCTCGTTCAACACGTTCATGAAGGTCATCAGCATGTCGTACCAGTTTTTCGCCCTGCTCCGCACCACCTACGCTGGCTAATGGGTCAATCAGCCAAAGCAAATGGTTTGTGTCACTTGTTGATTGTGGCTTCACAAGCTGAGTAGCTGTTTACACTCGATTTAGAACACACTTTCGACCCGACAACCCAAGTTCGATTCGTCCTGCGATATATTTTGTGTTTTCGTATGCCAATTGTAACCCTTTCATTTTGATCAAGATTTGTGAACCGATATTTTAAAAAATATGGCAAATTCCAGCAAATCGAAACAGAAATGTTCTCAATTACCCATTAAACATGTAGAACAAATAAGTTAATGACAATCAGCAATCACAATTTATATAAAATATGTGCTGAAGATTGTATTGTAAAACTAAATTGTCAAATTAATTTCAGCTGCTTGTAAAACGAACACTTCGCACAACTAAAGAGGCTCAGTGCTCATTAACCTGGTCAGTTGACCGGCTCTTTATTGTTTACGTAGCTCAAGTCAATAAATGCAAGCCAAAATCTCTCAATGTACACTTAATTGGGCAGGTGAAGCACAGGTGTTGTACGAGCAAACATTCTCCATTTATTTAATTACAGTTGATGCTCGTTAGTGTCTTACAAACGATTATTATTAATTCGAAAACAGCACTTGGCCAACGAATTGGGAACAGCTCGTGTCAAATGCCAATTGGATGGTTATATGTAAATCTCACTCACAATCGCCATAAACACAAGTGGAAGTCAGACACTGATGAGTAAATAGTCATAAGCTTGTTCTTATTAATCCCTCTATTTTCATTTCCATTTCCACTTCCATTTCCACGTCCATTTCCATTTCCATTTCAGAGCGCACCTGAATACCAACGAGCTGCTCAAATGGAGTGGTTTGGATAAGGACAGCTTACAAATGAGCTTATCAAGTGTGCGCAGCCATTTGCATAATCTTCAGCCGGGTCCTGGCAGTTTATAGGATTAGCCATCGTTTGCCAGTCATTATGATTGCTGTGATATTTTCACACATTGTGCTGGACTGAATGACAATTAATGCTTAATAAATATGCATACCACTTGTTGACGCAGTATCAATTGCAATTATTTCGACTTCTAAACGACCTGCAAATGGCCCGACAGACTCGACGTGGACTGCACCCATTCACAGCCAAACATCCGAGTGAGTTGTGTGTGTTTATTCATGCTTACTTCATTTATGAACTGGGGCGTGTTTATTTATTTATTTGAGTGCGCCTGTCAACAGCGTCCTTTTCCATTACGCGTATTTGAATATTTAATTGCATACCAGCAATTTGTAAATATTTACAACTCCCATCGACACTCACTTCTGAGTACTGGTTTCGGATAGATCAACAAACAGGACCAGAGCGGGGTGGATTGGAGTGCGTTAGATAATGGCAACTAAATGCTACGTGTTGCTTTCATTAATTAGTAATTAGAAAAACACTGCAAATACTACAAATACCACAAATACCACAAATAACACAAATAACACAAATAACTCATAAATAATAACGAAAGCCTTCCAGTTGAATGTTGTTTGCATGATTGACAATGAATGTAAAAATACACAAAATGTGGGAAATGTGAGTGTGAATAGCGTTTAATAATGAAGTAGACATGCAGCTGCTGCTGCTGCTGCTACTGCTGCTGCTGGTTGTGCCACAAACGACATCTGGAAACGAATTTCATTTGCCATTCGGTGGCGGGGGCAGATGGCAGACCATTAAAAACTTGAAAATCATTGCGGGGCGACTCTTGGCAAATGTGTCTCAAAATGTTGTTAGTTGTTCATATCTTTTGGCGCTTTCAAGTTTGTTGCATGACAGACAGCCACAACTTGTGCACCAACACACACACACCAACACACACCAACACACACACTTACGCAGCTTAAGTCCCAAATGCACCACTAATTTGTGGGCATGTTTAATGCCTGGCTGGCTTTTTATGACCATCGCCTGAGGAATGCGCTATAGCGCCATCTTAAGCAGTCAGAACACGTGCCACAGTCAGAGAACGCTGCCAGCGTTAGACGAGCTTGGGGCCCGCACAAGGCGGCAGGTACAGTTGTGCTGCCCCTGCTCAGAGCTAGTCAGCCAGCAGCTCTTCACCTGCGCCAAGCACTCGCTCGCTGCAAGTGAGTCTTACTCCCCCAAAACACATTTACCTACTCGCAAGTGCTTTCCCCTGCCCCGAACACAATTGGAATGCGTACAACTTTATGCCACTTGCTTCAAAATATGTGTGTCATGCTGAATGCGGCACCAGCACAATCCAAAATCAAATGTTGCACATGCATTTGTATTTCTCGTGTTGGCATGCAAGTCTTCATTGCTCCGCCTGCTGCTCATCTGCAGCCCTGGCTACTTTGCGCCACAGTCCCATAAGCCTCCTGTAATCCCGCATATATCGCCCGATCTCAAAAATAGACTCCTCAAGCCTGCAACACTGATTGCTGGTAACATCTTTGTACTTAAGTCATCGAAACCAATTTGATTGATTGCGTACATCGCTACAAACATATATCGCAAGCAACTCGATACATATATACGTATATATATATATATAACATATATATATATATATATCAGTGGCAGTTTAAAACTGGCATATCCTGTATATATAAATCGCTAAAGTTGCCACATTGAATATCTCGCAGTTGTTGTCCCTCGACCAGCTCAGATCGGATCTGCCTAGACATATATATGTATATAGAAGTATTCCCAAAGTCGCAGACCAATTTCTAATTTTTGTTTTAATTTTCAAGTATTTTTTTGAATATTATTTATTTAGATGACGGGCTTTTCCGTGTTGCAATTAAACTTTGAACTGCTCTGCATGGTGATGATGCCACTGCCCCAAAGGAGAACGGTAGCAATCCCATCTTGCTGCAGCATAAATCATGCTTGCCTGCCACTGGTATGCATATATGTGTATATATCACATTTCACATATACATATATATATATATATATATATGTGTGTGTGTGTGTGTATCGCGTGGAGAGTGAGAAAATCACATTACATATTTTTAACAGCGACATTTTTTGAAAGCTAAAACTGGGTGTCACTGCTTGTGTGCGTGTGTGTGCGTGTGTGTGTGTGCGTGTGTGTGGATGTATTGGTGTGTGTAGTGGTGTGTGTACTGCATTATTATGTATGTGCACGTTAGGAGCTTTAACAACTTCACTTACACTATTCTCGTATTCATATTCATATTTAGGTTAGCACGTGCGCCATTCCCGACTTGACTTCCCTTGACTTGCCTCATTGGCTTCGGCTACGTGTGTGTATGTGGGCCCCCCACTCTATGTGTGTGTGTGTTGCCTGAGGCGGCTGCTATAGCTGCTGAAACTGAAGTGGGACCTGGCTGCGGGTGTAGCAACGAGGGCTACGCTGCGGGTGCCTGTTGGGTATTTGCACATTTTAACGGATTTAATATGAAAATTAACAGCCAAACACACACACACACACACACACACACACACATAGGCACCCTCACGATGCTGCTGCTGTTTTGGAGTAATTTGCGTTCATAATAATGAATCCAGCAACTGGTTCTAAGGACCTGGTTGTGCCGCCTTGTCAGCAGCTGCACTTAGTTGAAAAACTTCCTAAAATAGCAACAGCAGTCGTTGCTATCCATCTCTATAGTTTAATTCACCAAAACCCACCCAAGCCACCCATCTCCCATCTCCCGTCTCCATCTGGCCCCTTCACAGCCCAACCACCCACCACCCACCACCCACCATTAACCCGTTTGCTGCTCCTACCATTTGCAAGTTAAACAATTATTCAAGACGTGACTTTTTGGCATTTAAATATTTATGCGCACACGTTTGGCAAACGACACACACAATACACACACACACACACACACACACACACACACACACACGCACAACTGTCACAATGTAAAATTTGTGTTAAGTTGACGTTGCTAAAGGCGTGGAAATTTGTTTGCTTATTTGCCTGGAATTTGCAATTTGCCCCAATTGTGGTGTGGCTTCTTTGAATTCGCCTCATATCATAACACACACTTCATTTGGCATTCTCGAATGCCTGGCATGGCACACATGTATCATGATTAATGACATTCAAGAGTCAAACATTAACCAATACAAATAGTCATCTATGCCAATCCCACCCAAGCAGAATCCAAAACATGCTCGGTTTGTGTTGGGCAATTGTCATTTGCACACTTTTGCTCCATTTCAATGTGAGTTGAAGACAACCAAAAGCCAAGCCAGCTTTTGAGTTCATTGTTAACTGGCTGGTTGCAGTTTGTTCAGTTTGTGTTTCTCCTCCGATGCCAATGCAATTAATACAGTTTTATATGCATTGTTATGTCCCGGGGCATCTGGACACAGCCAGCTGGAAAGGCCACTCAATTACCCCTCTTCTCGGTGCGTATGCCTCTAATAATGGACTCAGCACAACTGACAAATGGCTAAATGTCAACTGTGGTCAAATAGCACGCCAAACCAGGACCAATTTGAGCAGTAAACGCAGTAAGGAAATGCATATTCGCAGTCGCAGAGTCGAAGAGGAGGTGGAATCTCCGGCGCACTTCCTCTGCTTCTGCCCTGCACTGACGAGGAGAGATGCGCCATATTAGGAAGTCTCTTCTTATCACGTCTAAAACAGTCAGAGATGGTCTCATAACCAGCCAGAATTGGGAAAGTCACAATTGCAACTGGCCGATTTACACCCTGACTCAGAAATGAACTGAGATCCACAAACAGAACGGCTCCAAAATGGTCCAAGTGTGTCGGCAACCGTCAAACCTAACCAGGGATATACATATATATATACATATATATATATATATACATATATATATATATAATTGTCTTCTTGCAACCTTTGCATACTGAATTTCTTAGGTAAGTTGGCAAATTGGTTGGCGTGTGAACAGTTGGAGGAACGATTGGATCGAAATGCATTTGCAGTGGTCTACCAAAAATCGGTTTCAAATAAACAAACGTAGTTTCTAGTAATTAACTACATATGTAGGCAATTTGCACACTACATTTGCAGTTACAATTCACATTTCGATTCGCTTCCCAGGCCCACAACCACAACAGCAGCAACTGGCAGCAACTGGCAGCAACTGGCAACAACTGGCTGCAACTGGCAGCAACTGGCAACAACTGGCAACAACAACAACTGTTTTTGACCTGCACTGGCATAATTTAGCTAAGCATTCCCCCCTCCTTCGCTTCCAAAACAAACTGATTTCATCAGCACTTCCGGTAATTGGCTGGCGAAAAACAGGAAAAAATCGCACACCTTTCACGTCCAGCGATTTATGCGAAAACCCAACCAAGAAAACAAGAAACAAAAAGCCGAAAACAAGAAAAAGTCATTGTCTTGCAATGTTTTCATTGGCATGCTGCTCTTATTGGGAAAATGATAATACAATCGGGGAAAACTGCGACGATCAAACAAATAATTCAGGGTGCTCTGAGCACGGGGTAAATTAGAAAATGAACAGTCTAAAATAATTGGGAACTGGGAACGCGACTTACTCTTTAATCGTGATGGGTTAACGTACATACCGATCTTGGCATTATACCCAGCCTTACACGTTTGAGAGATTTATGGGTTTATCGGCGTTTCCGATTTCCCAATTTAGAATGATTAATCATGGTTCAAGTTTTTGCTCCTTTTACTTTTTTACTTTTCAGTATTCAACTCGTGATTGAAGAGGTAAATTTTCGAGTTTTCATTCTGAAATGATAAATTCGTTAATCAAAAATTGGAAATGAAATAGTTTTCTTTCTTTAAGTAATATATTAAAGTAGACAACATATTAAAAGTGTTTTCTGGCATAAATGAGTACTGCAAATATTGAACAAATTATTAGCTCGTTCTGGGAAAAGAAAACGTCAATGTTCAGTCAGGGTTCATTTATAAATCATAATAATGGCATGCAAATTGTCGGCATTTATGTTAAAAGTGGTGCCTGGCACACGTATTATTAAGCTGCTGGTTGTCAGCCGTTAAATGGGTTAAATGCACTTGGCCAACACGAAGAACGTTAACGGTAATCGCGCTGAGTTAATGGTGGTGGGTATGTGGCCAGTTTTGTATGTGAACTGGGCGTTGTATATCTTCGGGAGATTCCCGAACGGGCTCCTCTGGCGTAGGAGGTGATAATCACCATTGACCGCAACACCCATTGCCAATTACCGATGCGTCTTGAGTGGCTTTAGTGTTTTTGGCCCACTTGGGGTAAGTGCAGGTGCACTGTGGTCAAAAGGGCGGACACGTCATGTCGAACATGACTGTGCAACAAAGACAACGACAACAGGTGGCAATGGCATCCGCTTCCGTATCCGGGTCATGCAAAAGTGGCCACAACACAAAACACACAAAAACAAAAACCGAACTGCTCCCAAATGTGCTGCCTGTGCATGCATTATTATCCACATAAGACGACAGGCAATTGTTCCGGCTAAACTAACCCCTAATCCCCAACCCCTAACCCCTAACCCTTAACCCCTGTTCCCGTTCCCGTTCCCGTTCCCATTCCCGTTCCCGCTTCTCCCTCCCTCTTGGCGACAATGGCTGACTGAAAATCACAGGTGATTACCATAAATAATACGGGCCAAAGTACAGTTAAAAGCCCCTGGCAACAACAGGAACACGCAACAATACAATTAAAAAAGAGTTTGGCTTGGAGACACCCTGCACAAAAGTCATTCACTTGCAAATGCACGACTAGGTTACATGTACCAATTCCGAATGTTTTATCTTGCAATACAGATTTGATAGTCACATAATTTGTACAAAATACAACGCCATGTTTCCTGGGATTTCCCCATCGAATGCACTGCAAGTCCGCAGAAGATCGAACTAAGCTGCAAAGTTTGTGTGTCTAATTTTCATTGTGTTTGCCACATGTGCGTCAAAGGGATGCAATAAAGCCGTATTCTGAGTGTCTTTAATTACATCCGATGTGCCTTTGCACAGCTTGATATACTTTTTGTTTAGTGCTTCAATTCCTTTGACTTTCTTTGCTGTGCACTTGCTGTATTTTTTCCCTTGGCTCTGCCAGCAGCAGTCTGCTGTTTGCTCTGGCTTGGTTCGATGGCTTTGCACGGCGTCTTCTCGTCTTCTCAGCAGGCTTTTGTTTGGCGATATTCTTCTACTTTTGCTGGACCTCTTTTCATTTTTTGCAACCATTGTTGTTGCTTCCCTTCTCCTCTCCGCACATGTCTTGGCCATCTGTATAAATAGGTGCAACCTGCAATAAAAGCTCAACTTCAAAATAAAGCGACTTGCTTGCATCGACTGAGAAGTTGAGTGACAAAATGATGATTTGATTTTCCCACATTTGTAAGGATGTGGTAACCAAGCTTGGAAGGTAACTCCCAAAAGCCTATGTCTACCGTAACTTAAAATGCAAACTTGGATGGTATTTCTTGGCCACATCCACCTTGTTTATGGCTATCTGTTGTCAGTTGGTATTATTTATGGTTCCAACGTATTTCGCAGTCGATTAAGCCCCAGTGCAACTTTCTGTCTTTTTGTACAAGGATAAAGAATCCGAGGAATATTCTAATTGAATGTATTATTATGTATGCATATATGCATACATATATTATATTAGTATTAATAAACAATAATAAATAATAATAATTTAAATAGTAAAATTTATTACCAATATGCAAACGCTCAAAAATATGGAAAATAATTGCTAACAAATCAAAATAAACACATACAAAAAGTATCGTCAAAACAACAGTTTTTAAATATGTTAACTAGTTAATGGCTGTGGTGCATGTGGCATTATGTCGTTGCCCTTTCCACAGACGCTTGCGTCGCCTCATGTATTTTTGATGAAAACGTGTGGCATACATTTTGGGCGTCTTTAAAGTTGGCTTTTGCTCGCAAATGCAGCTTGGGCTGAATGTGTGAGGCTGCGCATGTGTGTGTGTGTGTGTGTGTGCGTGTGTGTGTGTGCGTGTGTGTGTGTGGACTGATCAACCCAGTTTTTGGAGTCACTTTATCACACCAGCCCCATAATGCAGCACTCCAGCTCCGAGTTGCTCAGTTCCATTGGCATCAGAAGTAACCAGGTGCCACAGCCAGAGCCAAAGCCGGAGCCAAAGCCGGAGCCGGAGACGGAGCCGGAGCTCCGTTTCCTTTTGAAGTGTGTTTTTAGTCTTTTTTTATGTCGACCCATTTTGCAGGTTCATGAATTGCATGGGCATGGCACACATTTGTGAGGCCCCACCTCACATGCCCCATCGGCCAGTTGCTGCAACGTTGCGAGCTGAGTGAGTGCCTGCCTGGCAGGCGTTTCCTTTAAACATTTTTGGTCGCACATTGTAGCCGTCTAATGAACACATGAATAAAATATGCGATTTGCTTAACTTTGCACGCCAAGCCAAAGCAACTGACTTGCCCCCAGGGACTGAGACTCAGAGAGCGAGAGAGAGAGAGAGAGAGACATAGAAAGAGAAGGAGTTGAAGAGATGGATAGACCACGGCAGATGCACTCAGAAAAATTTCGAAGATTGCCTAACCGACTGAGAAACTCACGAAATATACAAAAAATAACAAAATACAAACTTTTGCAACAAATCCACAAACAAGAAAAGTTGAAGATTTTTATAAAAATATTTGATATTTTTACGATACATAAGAAATCTGGGAATACTTAAATATGATTAAATGAATATTTATTTCATTAAAAAAAAATAATACAATTTGGCTCGTTTACAGAACATTTGTATTTTCTTTTATTTCGGTGTATTGGAAGAGGAATAGAAATGGGCCCAGGACCTGGTGCTCATCACACCGAGTGCAGCAGAAGCAGCAGGCATAGGAAGTGTAGATGGATTTGGGATTGAAGAGGTGGCGAAATGAGGAGACGAGTTGGGCAATGGGTTTGATTCAGCAGATTTATCTTGGTGGCGCAGGCAGGAAGCTTTTGTTACTGCTCCACTGACGACGAGTTCAAAAATCGTTGAAAGTCACTCAACAGTTTAACAAAATGATGGTGCAGTTTGAGAATCAGCGTACCTTGTGCATTGCACTTGCAACTGTGCAACTTGCAACTTGCAACACTGTGCCACTCTGCCAAAAATGTCCCATTTGATTGCCAGCTAATTGAGAATAAGCGAACTAATTGACGCAAATGGGCAAATTTAAATTTCGGATTATCCAAAGTTGTTTTTAAGAAATCAATTTTTCAGCCAGCTACGACACACGTCATGTTGAACAAATATTATCAGGTTGCAATCGATTGGCGTAGAAGAAAATAAAGTCGAAGCCAGCATTAACTGATGACAATTTAAACAAGTCCGAGAGATTTTTCCCTACTAGAAGCGATTGGCTGCATTCAGTTATCACACTAGGATCCCGATATGTAAAATGTCAGGCTTTATGGACTTTGTCGAGCATCAACCAGGCCCAAATCGAAAAATGTTGTTGCATCGATGCAATGCCAAGTAACATTTTTGAAGTTATAAACAAATCTGGAAGCTGGACACATTTCTAATCTGTGATTTCCATGCAATTTATATTTGCCATATAATTTTATAAGCACCTCACTCTTAAAAGGAATTTAATCTGAGTAGCAAATTTAATGTTCATTTTAAAAACGTAATTTCCTTTTTATTTGACGAGTATTTAGAACTGAATTGTGGACCAAAAGGAAAAAAACCAGTGCCATTAATAGAGTTTCGCAGAGTGTAAATATAAAAAGATTTTATCGTATTTCCAGTTCAAGCTAATTAATTCAATTAATAGTTTGGAAATAAAGCGAAAATCAACTTGAGAAGCTGTCCAAATGCCTATGAGAATATTAGCGAATAAACGACTTACAAATACCAACAAGATCAGGAATTATTTCCAAGCATTACTGAAACGCACAGTCAAAGTTGTTGTGGCAGTCAATGCGTGCTACAGAAAATTGGAGCAGCGATAAAAATGTGGCGCCAAGCAGCTGATGGTCAAAAAAGCAAAAGGCGAATAGAAAAAACCAGTTAAATCCAAACAGAAGCTCAATGGACACGTTTTGACAAGCAGACAAGGATTTCTTATAGAATTAATATAAAGCCACGCACCACTGCAAAAGGACGAACTACTCCGCAAGGACGGAGGGAAGAAAGGAAGGAAGGAAGGAAGGAAGGAAGGAAGGAAGGGGGAAGCACAGCAGCTCGGAATCAAAATAGAATAACACAAGGAAAAAACCAAAAGCTCTGCCATCCACATCTTATTCCATGCAATTCAACTGCCAAGTGGAAATTTGAAAGCAGCCAAGGCAGAAAGGCCGCGAGGAGAGGAGGCTGGTTGCAGGACTATCGACACCGACGACAGCGAAGACAAAGCCAAAGCCAAGTGGAAGCCGTGGCCATAGCCAAACCCAAAAGGTTAAGTGGAAAGTTGATCTGAGCTGAGCTGAGCTAAGTTGAGTTGAGTCGAGCTAAGCTGAGCTGAGCCGAGTCGAGCTGAGCTGCGAGGAGATCAGATTCTCAAATAAAAAACGCCGTCCACTACAACAACGCAATGTGTGGAAGCCCTGACTCTGTCTGAGTCTTGTGAGAGCATTGCTTTCACAGCCCTCCCCCCAACATGCCCAGTCCTTCCTGCAGCATTGCTATGGGTCGCATGAGTGATTTACTTGATGTCGTCATGTGGCGCGTGCCGCACGCAAATCAGCTTTAGCTGCAACGTGGTGCATTGCATGCCAACCCGTTGCCGGCAATTGTTGCAGCCACTTACTGAACACCATAAACAGCATGACTAGCAATGTGTATTGGCCCAATGGGATTTGGCTACAATCAAAAAGTATGCCCTAAAAATCAAAATGCGATTTATGTTAATGCGAATGGCCGCTGATAAATATTATTTAATTTCTTAAAGAAAAAAGCATTTGCATATTTTTTATATTTAACAAAGTTTGCTTACCGAAACCTGTCCAACTACAATTCCAGCAAACATCAAAGAAAACAATAATCATCTAGAGTAGAAGATTATATTATTTGAATAACATTGAATGGTTGAACATGTTCTCAGCCTCAAACTAGCAGCTCAAATATATTGCTGTGATTTGTATTGGATGTGCATTCCAAAGGATAAATAATACCAGGCACGTTGTGAGTAACGCATTTGCAGGATTTGATAACATTTCCTAAAGTCCATCATGGAATCGACAGTGCGTTCCTATGTAGGTCGTGAGTGTCACTGAGTGCCAGTGAGGGCCAGTGAGGGCCGGTGAGGGCCAGTGGGGGCCAGTGAGTGAGTTAGCTTCAAGCCGAGACGAGTCCGCAACTGTATCAACGTGAACTTGCCGAAAATACCAAAAGCCTGGCGAGCGGACAGTCACAGTCAGGTGACCCCCCATCCCCGGGGGAACACTGGCTGACGTGGGGG
Source organism: Drosophila picticornis (assembly GCA_035043845.1). Taxonomy (NCBI): domain Eukaryota; kingdom Metazoa; phylum Arthropoda; class Insecta; order Diptera; family Drosophilidae; genus Drosophila; species Drosophila picticornis. The sequence goes on along the minus strand of JAWNMR010000047.1, from coordinate 867,457 downwards.
CGTAGGGGCGTGGGGGAGAATGTAGATGGAGCGGCCAACAGGACATGGAGGTCACAAAAAGCAAGCAACTCGTTCGCTTCATAAAGTGGCGCGCACAAGTTAAACGCGGGGATGCCCCAACTATTATCACTCCTGGCACATCTACACAGCTGGACATATAGGCCCTACGACGCCTCACCCCCTCCTCGTACCCCGTCAAGTGACTCTCAAAATGTTAGCTGTTTTTTATGGCATGCGGTTTACTTGTTTGTTAAATTGAACAGTTTTTTATGCCCTTGTAGAGAGCACTGTAATTTTGTTTTCCGACTTGCAGAGCATTGCCATTGCATATATACTCTTGATCAGTGTCACTAATCGAGTCGATATGGCCCGGCATGTCTGTCCGACTGTCAGAACTCAATCAGTTCAAAAGCAATCTTGAAAATAAGTTTGTTTTTATCCTCAAATTTGCTACAGGCATGGATCGGAAATGACCGGATCGGGTCACTATATCAACACTATCGAAATATAAATTGTAAATGGCATCAAACATAAAACAATAAGAAATCTCTAATCGAGAAGCTTTACTCGGAAATACTTTGAATCCAGTTGTTGTATCCATTAAATCGGTTGAAGTGCGAAATAAACACTCATATTAAAAATTTTATAAAAATATATTATATATTATATATATAGTAAAATGTAAATAACTTTGGGTGGGTAATCATATTTGATATCTCAGTTCTTCAACCTCGGAGATCCGCATATTCAGACAGATGGACATATTCTCAAGAATAGATATACCTAATGGGATCGGGGGTGCAACTCTACTTTTACACAAAACCAGAGTATAAATTGCTGTGTGCAACGAATCTATTTTGTGTAAAACGAAAATGATTATTTAAATATTAAACGTGGAACATTTTTAATCACATTTCAACCCCCGAACAAAAATATATATCTAAGCAATTTAAATGCGGCCCGCAAGGACCTTTCCTTGTACGTTTATTTTTGCTGATGTTGTTGCTGTTATTTTTGCTGCTGTTGGCAAGGATATCCTGCCGGCTAAGAAGCAAAAGCAGCTGCATAAAGGACAAGCAGTGAACAGCAGTGAAGTCAGCAGCGAAGGCAGCACTAAAAGTAGCAGCCAAGTCAGGAGTCGAATGCAATAGTTTAGCATTTGTTTGCTGCTCTTTTGTTGCAGTTGAATGCGCCACATTTCACTTGCATTTTATTAGCCAACAGTTTTCAATGCTTTTGGCCATTTTGTGCATCCATATCAAATGCACCTCCTACCCCCACTTAGGGGGGAGGGGGGCGGTGTCTGCTTTCGCACAATTGAATAGAACATCAAATAGTTAACAGAGCTGCAATAACTGCTGCTGCTGCTGCTGCTACTGCTGCTGCTGCTGCTACTGCTGCTGCTGCTGCTGCTACTGCTACTGCTGCTGCTGCTGCTGCTGCTGCTACTGCTGCTGCTGCTGCTGCTGCTGCTACTGCTGCTGCTGCTGCTGTGCTTTGTCAAAATGACATGAAGACCCATAGAGGCACACCAGTAGCCCCCAACGAGACTTAGACCCATTGAGCTTGTGCATCCATGGACACAGCTCAAGTCGAAGTCAGCCAATTAAAAAGTTTGCTGAAAAACAATTTTTACCATGCTGTTGCCGCTGCCTGAATACCCCCGACAGGCTGGCAGATCGTAGGCAAACTGTAACCAAAACAGCTTTCATAAAGTGCATATATCGATGTGAATCCTGAATTTCTCTCAATTCTCAATTCCTTTAATTGGTATAATACATATATACCTTCTCTGGCAGAGGATATTATAAATTTGTTGACATGTTTGTTGGGCATTAAAGAAGTCGTCTCGGAACCAATACATTTTTTATGTTCGCAATCATCACGTGTCGAATCGGTCCATAGTTCTTTTGACGTAACTTTACTGTCTGTAAAGGTGTGTGTAAATAGGTATAAATGTGTGTAAAGCCACTAACTAGTTTGTTAAGCTGGCTCAGAGCCTGAAATAATTGGTTGGAATGCTGGCAAAATCGATGATGCTCGTGTAACGAACACGTGTCAAATTAATTTCAATTAACACATTTGGCCTGTGAAATGCTATCGTTAGCATGAATTCAAGTTGCAACAATGAACACAAAATGAGGCAACTTTGTTGCAAATCTTATAAAGTTGCTGGCGTGCGAGATAACTGGCATTTTCTTTGTTTTTCCATTTGCTGCACGCAGCATTTGTATGCAGCGCCATATTTCGTGGCACGCACTGCAATTAGCCGTTAAAGTGAGCGTTGCCGTCGACAGCTGTTGGCAGACGCATTCAAATCGAAGCAATTTTACAGGGACTTGCTGGTCTGCGAATTTGCAAGATGCACACACGATTTTCTTCAGTGCTTCGCACCCGATCCTGAACACATTTTTGCAGATTACCAAAAACTATTTAAATAATATTTATAAAAGCCAGTTTGCAGTTTGCAGCTTGCAGCATTGGTCAAGAAGGAATAAATCCAAAACAGGTTATAAATAACTGCATTTGGAAATTATAATTTACTTTTCAACAGGGAAAGCTTTTCCATTTCCATATATATATATAAACATATATATATATGCATATATATTGTATATTGTATGCATGCCGATCACAGAAGCTCTTTTTATTTTTATAGATAAATGCATTTCATGAATGATCATTTGTGCCACATTTGCCCCTTTAGAGAGATAGAGAAAGTGTGAGATTCAAGGAGAGAGGCAGGGGGAGGGAGAGAGAACTGTTTCTTTTCTCTATTTAAGATGCTCTGAGCAAAGATTTTATGACATGGCAGATGCCAAATACGAAATACAAATCGTGCGCAAAGTTGCAGTTGTTGAGTTGTTGATTTTGTTGTTGTTGTTGAGTTGTTGTTGGTGCCAATGGCCCCCAGGAAACACACTGCCACCAATAATCAGAACAACGAATAAACACCAAATTATTAACAAGAACTTCTACGGCGCTGACAAGGCGTGCTTGCACAACTACTAAATACCCTGTATTGATGGTCGTTCCATTGCTGTCTAAGCAAAAGTGTGTTAAACGCGAACAGAACCAAAAATGTGGATACCAAAATGGCAAACAATGTACAACTTACAGGGTATATTAACAGCAACAACAATATTCCCAAAACTAAGCCGCACCAAGCTCGCTCCAACCAGCCAAAGTTGCAGTTGCACATCTGTCCACCTGTGTGTGTGTGTGTGTGTGTGTGTGTGTGTGTGTGTGTGTGTGTGTGTGTGCGTGTGTAGGTGTGTGTGCGCACTTGCTTATAAATAGCAAAGTACTACCTCAACTAGATGGCCATTTATTGCATCACTTGTTGGGGGGCAAAGCGTTTTGGACGGTGGCAACTTCGACACCAGCAAACAAAAGTGCCCTTTGTTGTCGGCGAGACACTTTGATGGATGTTCTGGCCCCAAAACAACAATATATATAAATGAGTATATTCAACTAAATATTTCTATATGCACACGAATACACAGCTTAACTCGTATTTAAGTGTGTCCCAATTTGTTGGCAACACGTTGAAAATTTATGCACTTCCCACACAGATTCACTCCCAGGGTGAACTGAATGGGAATCTGGGATGGAAACGAACATAAATAACAAAAGTGTATTTATAGAGTCGAAATAGCCTATTGCGATATATGCGATATATGCATTTACACATAGGCATGTCAGCTAATCCGAAACTGATGACGGGCCAATTTAACTGCATTGAATTATTGCTGCCAAGAGTCCAGAATCATCGCAAGTGAGTATTTTTGGACATGATTTGATTTTCCAATTAGCGACGTAAACTTATAGCCTCGTCAAGAATCCTTCGTTTCCAATTAAAATAAACAAAGGTTGAGAAGAAGGCAAAACATCAACATTGGCGATTTGATGTGCATTTTATATACCCACTGCCACTGCTACAGGAAGCATCTTCCAATCCATGCAATGAGTAAAAATAATAAATAAATATTTGCTTATTATTTTGAAATATTTGAAATTGAAAAACCAGTTGAGTTATGAGCGACTCCGTTTATAGACCCTTGTAGAGGGTGGACGCAACTTTGATGAGACTTTATTCACAGCCGACTACGCCAGATTTATTATAAATCTATAAAATCGACTGAATGGGTTCTAAAATCCACTTGATTGAAAGCACGAAGCTTGTGAAGATCGAGATACTCTTTCGATAGATTTTTAAATTGTTAAGTATATAAGCCGATCGGCCGATCTGTTTCCAGTTATCAGCTATGTTATGACTAACTGAACAGATTCCATAATGTCACATCTCTCTTCAGTTTATCTCAGCAAATAGCAAATTTATTTTCCTTGTAACTTTCTTATCATCGTCACAGATTACTGGAAGGGATGTAAGATGATGCTGGGCTCCATGAAGCGCACTTTGGCAGCAATCTGCAGAGGGACAGATACCCACCACAAAAACCGTCAAGGAGGTGTGGGCAACAACAAGGACAACCACTGGCAATTGGAAGGCAGTTGGAATTGGCACATTGTTTGGACGCCTACGTCAACCAAGTCAGCAAGCCACCACATGGAAGACAGGTAAACTGAATGAGTGACAGTCTTAATTACAGGGAGATTAGCATGGGCGGAGGGGGAGGACGCATCACGTCTCTCGCTCTCAGCAAGTAGTGGGTGGAGGATAGGCATGGGTGGAGCATGGAGCATGGAGGAGGTTGCGGAGACTGAGGAGGCTGTCTGGCCAGCGATTGTAGTCAATGTCACGTTTCATTATGATGACGCTGCGGCCTTAGATGATAAGGAGATGTCTGCACAGGTGCAACAGCAGGGTGCAGGTGCAGGCATGTCACCGGCCCCTCGGCTCCTTGGCTGCTTGGCTGCTTGCTTCAACCCGTTCTGCTCGTGGCTCCTCTTGTTATTTGTTTTCCGTAGCCTTGAATAGCAGTTACTTATTTCTCCAACTGCTGCTTGAACGCTTTTGTTACATTTAATTGTCGCAAACGAAGTGGAAAAGTAAATGTCGCACACACACACACACACACGCACACACACAGAACGGAAATGCACACTAATTACTTACTCCTTGCTAACTGGCTGACTGAGTGACTGAATGGAGTAAGGCCTGGATGGATGGAGTAAGGCACCCTTTTTACTTGAGCGCTTCTACGGCGAGTTCACTCCTTATTCGCCTTTCATTCATCATTACTTCTGTTGCAAATTCTTTTCTTTATGTTTTGTATTTGTTACCCATTTCAAATGCGTAAAAGGGTATAATGATTTTGTTATAGGTTGAAGAATGCATCTCCAACCCCTTAAAGTATATAAATTCTTGATCAGGATCGACAGTCAAGTCAATCTAGCCATGTCCGTGTGTCCGTCCGTCTCTATGAAGCATCGATCTCAGAGAAAATAAATATTATTGTACACATTAAGTTTGTTTAATTTTATCGATACATTTCGATTTCCGATAACACTAAAAGAAATATATTTTAGAGGCAGATGCTTCTAATTGATTTTGAGTATGCTTTGATATATTATTGAGCAACTGGATAAATGTTATTATACATTGTATATAATATGTTGCTATTTATTAATATTGTTGACAAATATTATCGATAGCATTACTTTATCAGGAATACTACTAGAATATATCTAACTGCTGGGTTCAGGAGGGTGTGTCGCAGTCGAGCTCACTCGACTACAGCCTTCTCATTTTTTTCAAGTGACAATTGAAAAGGAGCAGCAGCAACCAGCGGTTGATAGGTGCCCGGGTGATTGAGGGTGGTTTAGGTGATGAGGTGATGGGGCAGAAGTCATTCAGCCAAGCAAATTACAATGAAACTGTAACTTTAGATAGATTCACCTAATAGCGTTTTAATGGAAACGAGAAAATTACTAACTCAACCCGCTGTCAAAGTAAATCAGAAGTCTCTCACAGCTCTTAAGCTGGAAGAAAAACTCTTTAGTTTCTCCATTGATATTGCTTGCAAGTGTTAAGATTTTAATCCAATCATTACAGCAAAGCCTTGAATGCACTATAGAATAATACTAAATGGGCAGGGATAGAAAATACAGCGTAATCTCAAAGATCAAGGAATTTAATCAATTTCAGAACTTCCTTAGAAATGCTCTTAAGTCAAAAAAAGCACTAAAATGCGACTAGGATTCAAGAAAACTTCCCCAGCAACCGATAGTCGTGAACCGTTATTGAGTCCTTTGGATACAAAACCAAAATTAAAGATGGAGAAAAAACTTTGGATTGGTTAATAAGAACTGAAACGGTTCGAAAGGGAGGTGCATCAAAAAAATGCCCCAACATTTTCGGGAATGATGAAAATTCGATAAATTCGTTTGGCAAAATGCAAATAATTCCCTATGAAATTAACCAAAATTGCAGTGATGAGCGGTGCTGGCCACCCACTGACCGACCCCCTTTGTGCCAAGTATATATATATATAAATATATATGTATATATTACATATATATGTATAGTATTGTTGGAGTGCGAGAATCTTTGCTGGGTTGAGAGCTTCTGTGTCTTTGGAGCTCAGAGCATGCAGCCCTGGAATGCTGCATCTTGTTCCAGTAAAGGCGACCCACTCTGCGCTGCCAGGATGTGCTTCGCTACTATAAATGGCCAGTGAGTATCCTAAGTCTATATGTATCTAGATACACATTTGTATGTATTTTATATGTGTGCATATCCCAATCAAGCAAAGTGACGTTTCTTTTTGTCTTTTTTTTTTGTTAATTGCGCTTGTCGATTTGCATATCGTTCGGTGGAATCATCATGGCTTTAATGTTTTGGCTGCGCACGCAAAGTTTTCAGCACAAAACATGTCACAACACCCGAGAAGGCATAAAAACATTAGCTAATTGCTCAGTGATTATAATTCGCGGCGCACACACACACACACACAGCACACACACAGCACACACACACACACACAACACATGCACACATCTAAAATCAAGGCGAGTGTCAAGTATTTTCCAACAAGAACCGCGAATAAAAGCTGCGGTGCAAATCCGTTGTCGAATTTCCGATTGCGGCTGCTGTTGCTGTTCACGCATCAAAGGATTTATGCTGATAACTTTGCTGGCAATTTAATTAGCGCGCATGGAAATTCGATTGAATTAGTGAACTGCAGAAATAAACCTGTATTCGCTTGCCATTATTTGAATGCGATTGGGATGTAGACAAGAAATAACAGTAAAATGAATTACGCTTTCTTGAATACAAATTGGTATCTGCCAAACACTGTATTTGACAGGATACAAAAATGCGTTTCAGGTTTTATCTATTATGTCGGGTATTGATACTGATCAAATGTGTATTATGAAAAATATATGTTTATTTAGCTGGCGATGTCAATCGCGTAAAAAACGGGCATTAGCATTTCAAATTGGTATTCAAAGCGCAACTGCAAGTAATTAATATTGTTTTCAGCACGCAGGCGTGCAATAATTGCTTTGAGTTTACACTCAAATTTTGAGTGTAAGATAAAAGATTGCCGTTTGAGTGAAAGTCTGTTATTGTGGGTGGTGCCACTGTTCAGATTCGCTTAACGTAATCGATAATATTAAGCATGTCGATAATTCATGCCTAGGTCGAACACAACGCCATATGAAACAAACCCGACCGAATCTGTGACGTTAGACATTTTATTTAATGTGTGTGACACTTTTAATATTAACACTTATTACTAATCGATCTCATCTCATAACGATATATCGATAGCGTTTAAAGTACATGGTGATTAATCGATACGCTGATGCTATTCTACATAACTGCACATCACTAACATTTTGCAAAGACGCTAAACAACGCAAAAGCAAATGTCGAAAATTTCACTTTAACTTGCAACCAATAATACTTGCGACACACAAAAAACATCATAACTGTTGTAGAACAAAGGCGCCATTGCTTCTGAACAGCGTGTAAGAGCAGCAGCGATTGCAATTTGGAAAAGAAAACAAACAAAAACGCAACGCGGCAAATTGTGTGTGTGTCAAAAAGGAGGTTGACCATAAGGAGTAGGTGGAGGAGGAGGTGGAGGCTCTCTTGGAGATAGAGACTACCAAGGCCAATGCAAAGAACGTAAACATTTAACTGAAAATGTACAGCCTCTATTGATTATTACGCACACACAAACGACGAACGCAGTTTTCTACTCACTAACAACATGCAGGTAAGAAGTGCACCAATTCTAATATGTACAACAATGCACTGCTAATGATGGGAAATGAATTGTGTCTGTCTGTTTGCCGTTGCAGCAAGCCGACGATCCACCATCGCTGCCTGTGGGCACCGAGGTGAGCGCCAAATACAAGGGCGCATTCTGCGAGGCCAAAGTCAGCAAAGTGGTACGTAACATTAAGGTGAAGGTTGCCTACAAACAGGGACTCGGCTCTGGGATTGTGTCGGATGATGCAATTAAGGCGGCGCCCGGACAACTGCGCGCCGGTGCAACCGTTGAGGTGCGCCATCCGGATCGCAAGGAGTGCATCGAGGCGACCATAACCAAAATTCAGGATTGCTCCCAATACACGGTCGTCTTCGATGATGGCGACATTACGACGCTGCGTCGCACAGCGCTCTGCTTGAAGAGCGGCAGGCATTTCAATGAGAGCGAAACATTGGATCAGTTGCCACTGACGCATCCAGAGCATTTCGGTAATCCGGTGGTGGGTGGTCGACGCGGACGACGGCGTGGTCAACTCAATGATGGCAGCTCCGACGACGATGACGAGAGTGATGCCAAGGAGGTGGTCAACGAGAAGGAGGAGCACATTGGCAAAGTCGTTTGCGTCGATACCGAATCCAAGAAAAAGGACAAGGAGAAATGGTTCCCCGCTCTTGTTGTCGCACCCACCGCCCAGGTCAGCAAGCAGGTGAGTTCAACAAGCATCCAAGCAGTGCCAAAAAATGGGACACATTCCTCGCACTGTTACCAGTCCAAAACAAACTCTTAAAAATCTTGATTGACTGATGAGATTTTATTCAACAATTGCAATTTGTAGGCCACTGTGCGCATCCGGGTGAAGGACGAGTATCTGGTGCGCTCTTTTAAGGATGGACGCTACTACACGGTGCCGAAGAAGGAGGCGAATGAATTTACACGCGAGATAGCCAGCAAACAGGATGTGCCCTCTGTGCTGGCGGCCCTTGAATTCCTCGACAAGAGCATTTTGCCTGCCCACTGGGATCGCGACTCACTGTTCGGTCTGGCCAATTTAACGACCGATGATGAGGCGGAAATCGAATCGGACTCTTCGGACGATGAGCCGCACGAGGAGAAGGATCTGTTTGTGGCACAGCTGTACAAATATATGGATGATCGTGGCACACCGCTGAACAAGGTGCCATCGATCCAAAGTCGCGATGTGGATCTCTATCGCCTGTTCCGGGCGGTGCAGAAGCGTGGCGGCTACAATCGCGTCACCGCCAAGAATCAATGGAAAATGATTGCCATGCGACTGGGATTCACGCCGTGCACGTCCAGCATTACGAATCTGGTGAAGCAGGCCTATAAGAAATTCCTGCAACCGTATGGTGATTTTCATCGCAAGCTCGGCTGCTCCATGTTGATGACATCTCGCAACTCCAGTCGCAGCAAGGGTCGTAGCCTGGTCCGTGCCAACTCGGTGGCGTCGCCCAAACCGGCGGAAACCACCAAAATGGATATAATTAGCAAATTGGCGATGGGCACTCAGGCACTGGCAGCTCTCGCTGCCGCAACAACAACAGCAGCAGCATCATCAGCTATAGCAACAACAACAGCAGTTGCAACATCAACAGCGGCAGGTGTCAGCAGTGGAAGTAGCAGCAGCGCCACAGCAGCCACGCCCACTCGCGCTGGCTCCCGGGCAATCTCACAATCAGCAGCTGAGGAATCAGGCAACACTAGCGAGTCCAGTGTGGTTGTGGAGCCGGTGAAGAAACAGCGCAAAGTATCTGCCGCAGGCAGCAGCGCCAGCAAAGTCAAGAGTCTAGTGGAGAAATACGAGGAGAAATCTACAGCAGGCACTACCACCAACACCACCACCGACCCCGCCACCACCACAACTCTCGCGCCAGCCACTGCAGCAGGAGCAGCAACTACAGGAGGAGCAGCAGGAACAGTAGCTGTTCCAGCAGTGGCCACCGCCACCACATCCAGCGTTGGCAGCACAGCGGTCTCCATATCGGCAGCAGCAACAGCTGCCGCGACAACAGCAGCAGCAGCAGCAACAACAACAACAGTCAGCGCCAAGGATGCCGAGGCCGATGTACCATTGGCAAAGATCAAGGCAGCGGCAGTTTCGACGCGCAACAACAGCATGGACAAGGAGCCAAGCGCCGCTGGCAGCAATGCATCGAGCAAAGCTGCATCGGAAACGCAACGCAGTCGCGATGCATCCCCGACAGGAACAGGAACAGCAGCCGCATCAGTAACGGGTAAGTCTGCTCGCAACCAGTTGGGTGAAACAAGTGGCAAGTTCGTCGTTTTATGAGTAATTTGTTAGCTGCCCAGCCAGTTTGATCTTCGTCTTTATCTCCCAGGCAGGCCTAGACTCAACACAAATTCAAACTAAAATCAGGCAAGAACAGGTAGACAAACCACGTAGACAAATGTGATTTGAGTTCTTCCTCCTTTCCTACATATCATATCTATATATATATATATATTCTGTACTCGCATTTAGTTCGAATCATAGTCTTTTTCATTGTGTATCTATATTTGTGAGGTATAAAAGAATTTAAGTTTTTTGCTTGGTGGATTGTGTGTGTTATTGGCATAGCTTCACTTTGACCTTGTGATAGGCATTGGCGAGGACACCGCGTAGATTCCAAATATGCTCGAATGCCTCTGGCTGCACATTGTACGACGAGTCGACAGCCTTGGCCCAAATCTCCAAATGTTGTTCCTTCTGCTGATCGGCGCTGACTGGCAAACGGGCCGTCCACAGTGACCAGCCATAGTGCCTGCCATCGGGCAGATTCTCCTGCTCCAGTTCGGCGACATGCCACGACTTGCCCGCATCGCTGGTCAAGTCGACGCGCTCGATGCGTCGACCACCGCCACTCCACGCATAGCCGCGTACCGTAATGCAACCATCCTTGTCCACTTTGACACTTTCCTCGGGCGTGGGCGTGCAGATGGCGGAAGTGACTGGCATCGCTTGTATTGCCTGAGCCTTGCTAAAGTCAACCGTGTCCCAGTCTGTGCTCGGACTGAAGCCCTTGTAATCGTTCTGCTGCCAGTGCGAATCCGACTCACAGTCAGTGACAACGATTCGGGTTAGCCACTTGACATTGCGGGCACCCACAGTGCCGGGCACAATCACCCTAATCGGATAGCCATGGTCCCGACTCAACGGCTGGTCGTTCATCTCGTAGGCGAGCACCACATCGCCGCGTGGATCCAGTGCCTTGGACAACGGTATCGATGCCCCATAAGGATGTGCTGTCGGATCCAAATCGGCACCCTCGAATACAACATGCAAACGCTCATCGGGCTGCACACCCTGTGCCTGGAGCACATCGCACAGACGTGCACCCGACCACTTGGCATTGCCCACGGCGCCAGGGCCCCAGGATAAACCTACAAAGAATTAGACAGTTCGATTGATAGATACACACAGCATTCCTAAGATAGATCATCATCGAAGAGCAAGCTTCTCAATTCCACTATGCTCCTACCCATAAACATATACTCTTATTTTTATATATATATATATAACTCCCACTCTCTTTGGCTGACTGACTGAATATTGTGACTGACCTTTGACGGGTTTAATGCGCGTCATTTCGGAACGCCGATTGCCGCCGCACATGATGGCCGCTGTGACCGTGTGCTTGGGCAGCTTTTGAATCTCGTCGAGGTTGAGCGTGCGATTTGATTGCGCATTGCCCGACTCCACGGCCAATTCGAGCTCGTATTCATCTGGATTGATGGACGGCACCGGCAAATGATTGCGCACGTAAAAGAGTTCGTTGGGCGTGTAGAATTTATCGGCCAGCATTCCAATTGGTGGCTCCGCATTAAATGGCCGCTTGCTGGCCGGCTTGAGCAGCACGTTTCGTTTTGGCTCCTGGGCCCACGGTGAGCCCAGCTCATCAGCAACATCATCGTCATTGATCGCACCTATTTTGTTCAGATTGCCAATGCGATAGGTTTCGAGCAGCTGGAGCACCTCTAGCGTATTGTGCTGCTGATAGATGGCCCAGAAGGGATCGATGGCGTTGCCAGCAGCCATTAGAATCTTATTTCCGCCGGGATGATTGGGCGCAAATTCGGTGACGTCATAAACGCCCAAACCATATGTGATCCAAATGCCGTTCTCTGGATTATCGTGACGCAGCACATCCTCCACACTGTATGTGGGCAGCTCCTCACGCTTTGTCCTGTGCCACAGACGGGCTTTTCTCACCTCATCGTCATCATCATCATTGGCAGCAGCAGCAGCATCAACAACAATAGCAGGAGACGGTGCCAATTGTTTTTCAGTCTGCTTCCGCTTCATTTTGTCCAGTTGATGGAAGAACCAGTAGCCGGCACCGATGCCGCCGATGGCAACAGCGCCATAAAGTGGCGAACTTTGCTGTTGCCCCTCGCTGCTGTTATCATTATTGTTATGATGTTGGTCGTCCTTTGATCCTGCGCTGCTTGTCGTCAGCAGGCGATGCAGACTACCATTGTTAACGGCTAGATTATTTAGCCCCAATTGGCGGCTGGCTGTGGTCAGGAAACGTAATCGCATGATTATATAAGCATTCCCTGCTAGACAATAACACTAATTCCCAAAGTTCGTTTGTTAATCCGTCGCTTGCAGTCAGCAACACAAACTGAAAGTGAAACGTGTTCGTTGCTTGTTTATCGCTGGCTGTTTCTTTGATGTTTTATTACTTATATTGTTATTATTAATATTATTATAGTTGTTATGGCATTGGCCTCCCAGCTGCTGTCCCAATGTTTGAACTCCTGATAAGAATGTGTGAATTTCGATTCAATCTCCGCTCTCTTCTTCTTCCTCACCATTTAATGGGGGCTTGCTTGCTTGCAGAGATGTTTTTTGGTGCTTGTATACACATACACACACACAGACGCACAGCAGACGTGTTTTCTCTGTTCTTGTTTGTGTTTCTCGAGTTTGGGCTCTCTATCGATAGATTATATCGCGTTATCGACATATGCTCAATGTCGATTAATAAGTTTATTCATTATCAGTGTTGTTCAAACAGAAGGAATCAATCGAAAGCAATTGTTGCAAAAACTATTCATTTATAATGCGCACAATATTCAAAACAAATAAACTGCTTGCGCTGCAAGTGCAACAAAAAGTTGAAGCCAAGCAATTAGCGAAACAAATATTTTCGCATAATTGTGGAATAACCCTTTGAGTAAAACATGAATGAGATAGCAATAGTTTGGCAATTATTCTATCTATCTATCTCTCTTTAACTGATGTAGCATCGTCGACGGCACCAACGGCAACAGCAGCATCTGGAGCAGCAGGAACAGCAAATAGCTCTGCCGGTGGCCCAACGAAAAAGGAGAAACATCAACAACGCAAACAAGTGGAGAAAGGCGATGAGAAGCGCGGCAAGCGGAAGAGAGATGAAATAACAGTGGAGAAAATCGACACAGGCGATTTTATCGTTGGCATCGGCGACAAACTCAAAGTGAATTATCACGAAAAGAAATCGCCCAGCTCCCATGGCAGCACCTACGAGGCGAAGGTCATCGAGATTAATGTGCAGCGCGGCGTGCCGATGTATCTGGTTCACTATACCGGCTGGAATAATCGCTACGATGAGTGGGTGCCCCGCGAGCGCATTGCCGAGAATCTAACCAAGGGCTCCAAGCAGAAGCAGCGCACAATCAGCACCAGCAGCGTCAATAGCTGCGGTGCACCCACCCAGGCACCCAATCCTGGCCAGTTGCCACCAAAGGATGCATCTGCCAAGGGGGAACGTGAACAACAGCTACAGCAACAACAACAACAACAGCAGCAGCAGCAGCAGCAACAGCAGCAGCCACCACCAAGCGCCGGCACTGGTGCGTCCTCGATGCTGCATTCGGCATCGAAAACACAAACAACATCGGCAGCCGTAACACCAGCAACAACGGGTGTTGGCAAACGTGGACGGGGTCGGAGTGATTCAATGCCACCGCGCTCCACAACGCCCTCATCGGTTGCCTCCAATTCGAGTCGCACCAAATCGCCAGCTGCCTCACAGTCGCAGCTGAAGCAACACAAGCGACCAACTCGAATGCTGCAAGCGGCGAGCAGCAGCAACAGTAGCAACAATCTGCGACGTCGCATCTCCGCCTCGGCATCGATATCGGCAAATGTCTCTGATGCGTCCATGGCCAGTGAAACGGACAGCGATTCCGATGAGCCAGTGCGTCGTCCCAAGCGACTCAGTGTCAAGGAGCAGCAGCTGAACAAAGCAAAGGCCGCCGCAGCGGCCGCAGCAGCAGCAGCAGCTTCATCATCATCATCAGCTGGCAAAAAGGGACGCGGCAACAGCGAACCCAGCGAGGATAGTGACGAGGATGAGGATGAGGAACAGCAACAGCCACAGCCACCACAATCAAATAAACAACAGACTCCAGCTGCTTCTGCTGCTGCTGCTGCTGCACAGCAACAGCAACAATCGAAACCATTGCAGCGATCACGTGCTGGCACTCGTGCGATGAGCAGTGGAGGAGCAGCTGCCGCCGCCGCCGCTGCTGTTGCTGCTGGGAAGGGGCAGGGACGTGACTATGACCTCAGCGAGATACGGTCGGAGCTGAAGGGCTTCCAGTTGCAGGATCGCAAAGATGCGATCAAAAGCGAACCGAGCGACACACAAATCAAACAGGAAGTGACCAAAGCCGGCAGCTCCACGGAGCAATCCTCCGAAACGGATTCGTATATTGACGAGGATTCGCAATCATCCGATAAGCTCGATTATCACAAGCAAGCAAGCGAAAAATGCAAGCCCAAAATAACAGCAGCAATTCCCGTCGATAGCGCCGGCAACATGACGAATCAGAAAAAGTTGGCCAGCGATCTGAAAAAGGAATTGTTTGCTGCATACGATGCTGTTGGCCACGACGATGACGATGACGACGACGAGGATCGCAAACCGTTCAAAACGGAGCCCAAGGAGGAGACGCCAACGAAACCCTTTCATAAGGGCGCCGATATCAAACCGACAACAACCATAACACTAATTGCTCCGGCGCGTTTTGGCAGCAACACCAGCAGCAGCAGCAGCAGTAATCCAAGCGCCGCCAAATGCACATCGGTAATTGTGGAGAAGCCGCTGACATTGCTCAAGAAGACGGAGAAAACGGAGAGCACAACCAAGAAATTGGAGCTATTAAAGAAACAACAGCAGCAGCAGCAGCAATCTGTTGGCAGCAGCAGCAGCAGTGTGGATGCGAGCAAGAAGTTTGTAGAGCCGGTGCTGCACAAGGAGGCGGCTACATTGAAGGTGGAACTGCCTGCAGCCTGCTCGCCATCGTCGTCCAGCTCTTCATCCAGCTCGTTCTGCTCCAGCAGCAACAATTCGACGACGACGACGGTCAGCTTGAGCAGCTCCTCGGCGACGCGTTCGTTGCCGGACATGAGTAAGTTGGAAATAAGCAGCGGCACTACAACAACATCAACAGCAGCTGCTGCTGCAGCAGCGGGGGCAACAGCAACAGCAATAGCTGCTGCCAAGGAGACCAAATACAGTAGCAGCTGCAGTGGCAGCGGCATCAGTGGCATCAAGTTGCTCTCTTCGGATGTGTACGAGTTCAAGGATACGGAGCCGTTTGAGTTCGAGAAACGAATCTCGCCCATGGCGGCCATGGGCGGTACAGCGATTGTGCCAGCAACGCTGCCAGCTGTTGTGAGCAGCATTAGCACCGGCAGCAGCAGCAGCACCACCACCACCACAACCACCACCACCAGCAGCGGCAACATTGGCAGCAGCAGCAAAAATATAGCAACAGCAGCAAGTGTTGCTGGTCGCAAACAGGCGTTGAAAGCGAACACGGCTGCTTTGCACGTCGATCAGCATCAATTGACGGTGCACGAACAGCGCAACTGTGCCATGCATGGTGCAATTGCTGCTGCCACAAGCAGCAAGGCCAAGAAGCGAAACTCCCCACTAAAAGAAGCCACCCTGCTCCTGGCTGATAAGCAGCCCAAGCAGCTGAAACTGGATCAGCAGCAGCAGCAGTCATCAACAGCTGCTGCTGACCAATCCCCGCCAACAGCCAACAGTCCCAGTGGCGTCAAGGCAACGCCATCTTTGCCGTCAGCCGGCTCAAAGACTACGCCATCAACCGCAAACGTTGCTGATCTAATGGCAAAGGTGCAGTTAACACCCGGATATGCAACACCCTTCGATGTGGTGCGCAAATCGCCCAGTTTCAATTTAAACATAACCGCCCTGAATGAGGAGCTCGCCCAAACTGTGCAGGAGACAACGCGCGCTCTCACGGATGCACTCCTGCCGCCCACGATGCCAGCAACACCACCAGGACCAGTTGCGGCAGCAACAGCAGCTGTAATTATGCCGACTGCTGCTGCTGCAGCAGCAGCGCCAACAATTGCTGTACCCATTTCACGCAAGCTGAGCACACCGCCCCAAGCGATAGGCGTGGCCAAAACGGGAACAACAGCAGCAGCAGCAGCCACCGGCGCACAACAGCAACATATTGCAGGCAGTCCATTTATGGAGACACGCAATGTTTTTGAGCTGAGCACATCGAACGAGGGCAGCGGCTACAGTTCCGGTGAATCGAATAAGGACAACAAACTGGAGAAGCTGGAGAATGTAAAGATTTTGCTGGCGGGAGCAGCGGGTCCATTTGATCTCGACGCGGTCAAATATGAGCAGAAGCCCAGTTCAATAGCGGACAAGGTGCTCAAAGCGATAAGCCAAAAGAAGGAAGAGTCGGAACAAAGCAAAACCAAATGCCAAATGGACACGGAAAAGGACGAACAGCAGCAGCAGCAGCAGCAACAACAGCAGCAACAACAACAGCAGCCAAGCAACACTAAATTGGAGCACAGCAGCTCGAGCCTGAAGATGGACAAATTGAAGATGCTCAGTGAGCCGCTGAAGATACAAACGGGCGCATCGCTGCTCAGCGATCTGTACCAACGGGCGAGCAGCAGCAACAGTCCGGAGACCAAGTCACTGCTGGACTCCTCGTTGGCGGCCAAGAACAGTGAACTAAGCGAAACGATACAGAAGCTTGAGTGCGCCATACAACAGCGTAAAACGCCAGTGGCTGGCCAATCGTTGGCCTCGTCAGCAGCCGGCACGCCACCGGTGACGGGTGCCAGTGCGGGATCGGTTGCTGGTTCCGGTGTCGGTGTGGGCGCATTGGCTGCGTGCACAAGCTTCTCGGATGATGAGTCCATGGATAGCACCGATTCGGAGCAACGTTTGGTCATCGAGGATGTTATCATTGAGGAGCCGAGCACGATTAGCGTTTGTGAGCTGAAGAGTCCCGCCTCCGAGGAGGCATCCAACAGTCTGACAAACAGTCCGCCTGTCCAACTGGAGCCGGATACGGCTGGTGGCAGCAAGCAGCAGCTGTCCGGCATTCAAGCGCCCATTGCACTAAAGCCAATGATGCTGCTGCAGCCAGCTGTCGGTCATTTGCCATTTGGCCTCAATTCCTATACCGCCAATCCACAAGTATCCGCAACACCATTATCACCATCACCAACAACAGCAGCAGCATCAGCACCAGCCCCTCCACAATCGCAATCGCAATCGCAACAAACCCAATCAGCATCAGCGCTGAGTGGAGCAAGTGGCTCAATCGTTGTGCCCATTGTTGTGCCCGAAATACCCGTCTCTGTTGTGGTCGCAATGCGTCACAGCCCAGTTATTGTCTGCACCAGCGACAGTCCAGCGTCGCCGCCGCCCGAGGATAAAATGGCCACCAGATACCCGATGCCGATCGATCATAACAATTTGATCCACTACAGTCCGCCACGGCTGTCCGACGAGCTGCCGCCCGACGCACTCATGTCATATCTAACATCGCGCGCGCGTCCATTTGTGCTGCAGCCGGCCAAGGAGGTGGCGACGACGGTGCCTACAACGACGCCGGCACTGGCACCGGCACCAGCACCGATGCGAGTCTCGCCGGCGGCCAGCAGTCCGCTAATCAGTGATGCCGCTCACAATGAGGCCATTAATTTGCTGTGCGAGGAGACAATACCGGGCAGTCCGGCGCCGAACTACACCAGCAGGGATGAACCGATCGTCACAAGCACCGTTGCCGGCCCGGCGGCACCGACGAACGCAGCACCAACAAGTGCAACTGCGACTGGAACGGGAACTGGAACGGGCACAGTTGTCGCCGCCACATCCGGTGCGGTAGGAGGCGCAGCACAATCAACGATAACCATTGCAGGCATAGCGCCATTATCGCCAGACACTCCAGCGTTGCAGCGTGCAACGCCAGTGTCCAGCCAGCTGGTTAGCCAGCCAGCGACGGCTGCTTCGGTGTCGCCCAACAGCTCGCCAGACTCGCCAGCCAGCCAGGATGAGAGCAGCGAGGAGACGGGCAGCAGCAGTCTGCAGTGCGGTACCACCAAGAAATATACGGAACTCGAGAGTAATGTGCCCGGCTCTAGCGGCGGCGGCAGCGGCAATGGCGGTGGCGCTGGCGCTGGCGGAACCAGACGCAATCGGCGTGCCAAAGCGACAGAGGCGTCGTCTCTCCAGTCCGCTGCCCAAATGACATCAATCACGGCAGCTGAGCTGCATGTTCTGGGCAAGCGGCGCCGCCAGCAATTGAACAGCATGCGCAAAACGACGGCAACAACAGGCAAGTGCCAATCATGAAGAACATTTCATTTACTTATTGTTTATTTCGCAATGTAAATATTTCATTTATTTGACTTTACTTCTACACAAATACTCCAAGTGCAGCTGGTTCGGATACCGACGATACTTCCGAAAATGTTGTCACATTACAGCGTCATAGCGCACGCCAGCAACTGATGCCGCAACAACAACAACAGCAGCAGCAGCAGCAACAACAACAACTGCAACAACACCAACAACAACAGCAGCAGCAACTGCACCAACAACAGCAGCAGCAGCAGCAACAACAACAACAGCCACTGCAAATGCCAACACCATCAATTGCATCAAGTGCATCAGGCGTTCGACCATGTCCATACAACTTTCTTGTTGAATTGGGTAAGTCCATCACTGGTCTTGGTATACATGGATTTACTCAACTCACTGCTCGTCGATTGATTTAATTGTACAGATCCCTCGCTCAGCAACGATCAGTGCGTGTCAATATTGCGCAAACAGATCCAGGATGTGCGCTTGGCCTACTACACGATCAAGGGCGAACTGGCCGTCATCGATCGGCGGCGCAAGAAGCTGCGACGACGGGAACGGGAGAAGAAGCAGCAGCAGCAGTTGCAGGGCCAGCAGCAGGGCAAAGTTTGCACCTAAGCAAAGCAATCCAAACGCAATATATACATATGCATATGTATATACATACATCTATTTGTATGCCTCCAAATAATATATATACAAATTGCAAATTTGTAAATTTCGAACCACTTAACTCGTTCGTTAAACCTAATGTTCTACTAAACATTTCTTCTCTTTTTTTTTTGTCTCTCTCTCTGTATTTTGTAGAGTATAATTAACAATTATGTAGCATTTAATGGCTTAACGCCCCCACAAATTGAAGTTGCAAGCCATTTGAAAAGACAGCTTACAAATACATAACGACATACAACAAATGTATATGTTCTTCATATATATATACACATATATATATATATATATATATCTACATGTGTACTTTCATTCGGTCTATCGTCTGTGTTCGCTGTTTACTTTTCAGAGCAAGAAAAATTGCAAATTGTGTTTAAAATCAACATGTTTGAAATATTGCTGAAATCTTTAGTATTTGTGTACATCGTTAAGCGTGCTTCTGCAGGCTAGCAGACCGTCAGAAGTTCGAACTCACTGCCAACTGATGCAGGAGCTGCTTCCCGTCCGGTAATCCTGTGCATCTGCATTTGCATCTGAATAGCAATGCTTAATAGCAATGTGTTCGTCTGTCGGCCTGTCCATTTATGTGGGTGGACATTGGAAGGTATTCCAACTCTGTTGTTGATGAAGATAATTCCGACTCTATACTTAATGTATATTTGTATATTTGGCACACATTCCAATTTGTAGGAAATCTTAAATGCGCTTCATCAATTGGGTAAGTCACTCACTAAATACATGTTTCTGTTCCAAATTCATCCATTTCATTTATTGCACAGGTCCCGCATCCAAGCAATTGAAGGAAGTGCGCAACACCTTCAATAACTTTAGGGTTTAGCCGGCCAAGAGATGTGGCAACTCGAAGACAAAAGGCGGCTCCAAAAGCACATAAACAATCCAATTTGTGCATATAGATTTATGCTGATGCTAAAATAACACTATATACAAATTGAAAAAAATCAAAGTGGAAGTTGCAAGCTATTTGAAATACACAACTACAACAAAATTGTCTGGACAGATGTACTTTTATTTATTGCTTCTTTCTTTTATACATAATCTTTATTACAAAGTGGGGAAATTGAGCAAAATGCAGCGGACAAAATTGTGAATTGTTGCTTTTAGGAGACGGCATAGCCGCCCTCGAGATTGATGTGGTGTCCGTTGACAAAGCTGGACTTGCTGCTCAGCAGGTAGCCAATGGCATCGACCACCTCGTCCACCTCACAGAATCGATTCAGTGGTATGTGCGCCAGCAGTGGCCCACTCTTGGCCGGATCTGACCAATTGTCGCGGCCCATTTTGGTCAGCACAACAGTGGGGTTGACCGAATTGACGCGTATTTTGCGTGCGCCCAATTCCAAAGCCAACGATTTGGTCAACGAATCGAGAGCCGCTTTCGTGGCACTGTATGCCGTGTGGCCGGCAAAACTACGGGATGCAGCGAGCGAGGACACATTCACAATCGAGCTGCCATTGCGCAGCTTGGGCAGCAGGGTCTGCGTCACATTGAAGACAGCCTTAATGTTTACATCAAAGTGACTGCATCAAAAAGAGAGAATGACAATGAGGGAATATTTATACATATTTATATTTTTTTCGTACGTATCGAAATCCTGTTCGGTTAGTTGCTCGAAGGGTTTGATAATGGCCACGCCCGCGTTGTTCACCAGTCCATCCAGCTGTGGTACAGTTTCAAGTGACTCGCGCACCTTGTTCCAATTGTTTAGATCGACGAGCAGCGGCTTAATATGCTGCGCATCCAAACTGGCCAATTCCTTGAGCTGTGCCTCGTTGCGTGCCACCGCGATGACTGTGACACCGGCGCTGGCCAACTGCTTGACCAGAGCGTTGCCAATGCCACCACCGGCGCCGGTCACCAGTATCACCTTCTTCCGTAGATCGCTCCACATAATGTTCTCTAGTTGTTGGCTATGGAAAATTTACGTTGTGACTGCCCCAACGACTGTTTTCGCAAATCATTTCACATCTTATCGTTCCCATCCGCAAATGAGCTTTCGTTAAGCTTAAGCTTCAGCTGCTCTCTCTCTCTCTCCCTCTCTCTCTCTCTGTCTCTGTTTCTACCTCCCTGCCATTGCTGATTGCCCGGAGGGGGCATTAGGGTCATGCATGCAGCAGATAACATGCAAAAGTGGAGATGCTAAAAAGATGCTGCGAATTTCATCTGTTGCGACGACACGCAACATACCATATAGCAATATAACTTATAAATCATATACGATTGCATTTCATTTAAAATGCTTAGCTTTAACAATTAACAGTTAGCAGGCTTGAAGCGAGCTTCACCTGAAACCAGCAAAATAAGTCTCAGGTGAAATGCAAGCAGTGTGAAGATCATTTGCCATTGTAATATTCGGCACTTCGAATGGAATGCATTATGTCAGTGATATATTCGTATTTTTCGAATTACAGCAATTATATATATTCTGTTTAGTTGGCACTTTTAGTTTTTAATTAGGCTGCCTGGGGAAAATTGGTAATTTATAAACATTTCTGTTGAAAATACGTAAATGTATCGATTTTCCTGTTAAATAAACATCGAAAGGATGTTGCCATTGTTTGGCGTTCATTGCCCAGCTGACTTAAAATTGATATTAAATGGCAACAATGGACTGACAGATGATAGTCGTTAAAAAACGTGCGTTGCCCGTATTAAAATACGTACATTTAATAATAAAGGAAATTAATTTTCTTACATTTGAAATTTGCTTTTGTGTATTTTGAACTAGGTGGCAACGCTGTAAATGCAAAAACAAAACGGAATGAGCAAGAGCATTAATTTGGCAAACCCGCTCAATTTTGGCTTGAGCTGAAAAGGGCTTGTGTGTGTGTGTGTTGAGCACAGTTAATATTCGTTTACACCGTTAATTTAACAAATTACAAAAACATATGGCTCATCTAATGACGACTAAAACCGATCCAGTGCGGACGGTACTGGCAACTCTCATAGAGGAGACTCAGTAAGTGCCTGGCACCCAGCAGATGTGCCAGATGCTGCTTGGCACATTGCGTTATTGTTGGATCGCGGTCATTTGTGGCTTCAGAGTTGAAATACACAGCTCAATTGAGCAAAAATTTAGTGAATAACACCATTTTGTATTTGTAGGACAAAGCATAAACCAGACAGCATTATCCGTGAATTTCGGGCCACAGCCGATAAACGACGCTCGAACCGCGAGCTGCTCTTATTGCTCGAGTCCATCAGCTGCAAGCGGCCCAACTATCGCGCCGTACTCGACGAAATCAAATCCATGCTTGAGCGGTAAAATACATACAAATACACAGACACACAACCACGCATAACTGTAACTGTGCTTTCTTTCTTTTTGCACAGCAAGGATCCCATGTACGCTTTGTTAGTCTTTGCCGAACGCTTAAACGGAAAATCCTTGTGGCCATCGAAAACAAGTAACGCCTCGAGTCCATTGCTTGAAATGCCGCCGCCACTGCCGCTTAGCAGCCGAAATGCTGACCTCGGCGGCACCAGTTCATCGGACCTTCTGACGCCAACATCGCCTCTGAGCAGTCGTTCCGCGGATGAGATTATTGAGTGTACAGTGGCCAGCTCCACTTCGTATGGACGGCGTGCGGTTGACCCTGCTGATTCACGAGCTGATCTGAGACAGGTAACAGTTGCTTTTAACATCAGTGATTGCAATTTATTGGATTTATAGTTAAAAAATAGATGGATTTAGAGAGTATAAATGGAGGACCATATGTATGTATAACAAGCTGGTTCTCTGTGTGTCCTGTCCGTCTGTTTCTCCTACACAGATCTCTTGGGTTAAAGGGACAAAATTTTTGTTTAATGAGTTATTTTGATCAGATCATTAGGGTGCCATATTATAATGCTTGCTTGATGGACAGTAATTTGGTGAAGTTACAATGTTCCAAAATCAGAGCATTGTATTGTAAACTCAGCAATGTTTTCTAGTCGTTGGCTGTTTTTTGTTTATATTTTTTAATTCTTGTTTCATTGTGTAGATTAAGCAACGCGTGCTGAATGCCGTTTCGACGAGAACGGAGCCACTGTACGATAAGACTGTGAAGAACAGCAAGTCTGGCAATAAATCAGTTACGTCCAATGGCTCCAGTATATCTCCCGGTAACACCGATAAAACCTCCTCCGTCGAAGATGTCAGGACCAATGTGCTCGCTGATGCATATAGTCGGAAGACTGAAAATGGTGATCATAATCATAATGCACCGCCCAGCAACGGTTTGACGGAAGAATATCATCCTGCTTTGCTGTGGGACTACTACAAAGTGGATCATCCGAGTTCGCTGCGCAAACAGAGTCTGTCGGCATTGCCGCTGGATACCCAACAGAAATTGATTCTCGAAGATCTGATTTACGTTCTGAATGGTGTGCGTGGCAGCTACATTCAGCCGCTGGCTCGGGATAAAGTGTTTGAAAAGTACGAAACACACTTCACCATCCACAATGAGCTGGACAAATCGTTGGCGGAATTGACGCAAGAGATTCTGCCGCTGGCCTCGCACTATATGGGCATCCAAATTGCCATCTCAAACACTGAGGGTCGCGGCCAGGTCATCAGTGCTCTCAATGCCCAATTAACTGTCATCACTAAAGAATACTATGTACGTTGAATGCTGCACATTTGATTAATGCTATTAACTGGAAATGAACCATTTCACTCACTGTGTTGATAGGTATTAATCTCGCAGGCTGAGGAGGAGCTGCACGAGAACCAGCTGACTTTGTCCAAGCTGCAGTATTATCTACAGCCCACCACGTGGGTTTTGAATGCGATCTTCACGTTCGTGGTGGAGATGCAGACAGTAAGTCTAATATTTAATAGTCAGTTCAGTTTAATGGATAATCTTTATTTAATTTTATCTTAACAGAATGATTGCCATGGCGCTGCCGTGCTTTCGCTTCTGGGCGTACACATCAAGCGTTTGGAGGGCGACAAGTCTGCTCAGGAAGCGATTATATCGCTGGCAGAAAAAGCAGCGGTACCTTATATGACAATGCTGCAGGCCTGGATACAGAAGGGTATCATTGTGGACCCGACGCGCGAGTTTCTGGTCGAGGATAATGAGGTCATACACATATATGAGCTGCCCGAGCATTACTCGGACGACTACTGGGAGAGGCGTTACACCGTGCGCGACAAATGCATACCCAAATTCCTGGAGGGGCATTCGGACAAGATACTGCGCACCGGCAAATATCTGAACGTGATTCGGCAGTGTGGCAAGCGTATGATGCCCATACAGAATATGAACCTCAAATACGATCCCACAAACGAGCAGCATGTGCGAGTGATCAATGATGCATACTATTTTGCCGCACGCATGCTTCTCGATGTGCTAATCACAGAGAATGATCTAATGGGCCATCTGTTGTCGGTAAAGCGTTACTTGCTTCTGCATCAGGGCGATTTTATCATGCAGTTCATGGATGCCTGCGAGGATGAGCTGTCCAAGAATGTGGATCAGGTGCTGCCCATCACTTTGGAGAATTTGTTGGGGCTGACGCTGCGACTGTCGTCGGCACGTGGCGATCCCTACAAGGATTATGTACACTGCGGCCTGCTCACCTACGATCTGGTCACACAAATGTCCAAGATCATAAACCCGGATGAAGGTGAGCAAAAAGCGCTAAAAGCCTGATTGATCGCTCCATTAAAAAGCTGCAATAATTTGTACAATTTCAGAGAACTGGAAGACGCACGATCGTCTAGATCTGAGTGGCATGGAGTGCTTCGCCTTCAGCTACGAGGTTAAGTGGCCTGTTTCACTAGTGCTCAATCACATCGCCATCTCCAAGTATCAAATGCTCTTCCGTCAGCTCTTCTACTGCAAGCACGTCGAACGCCAGCTCTGCAAGTGAGTAACACATCAAAAAAATAAATAAATTCGGTAGGCTGAAGGAGTTGTTAATAAATGTTGGCACAATTTATTACAGAATTTGGAAGGAGAATTCCTTAACGAAAAAGTTTTCGCCGCAATCGGCCGAACTATATCGTTCAGCTTTTACGCTGCGCCAGCGTATGATGAACGCCGTACAGAATCTGGAGTATTACATGATGATCGAGATCATCGAGCCCAATTGGCACATCTTCATTGAGAAGATGAAGAAGGTGGAGAATGTGGATATGGTGCTCAAGCTGCACCACGACTTTCTCGATCTGTGCTTGAAGAACTGCATGCTGACCGAAACTTCGCATCTGAATCGTGCCATATTTAAGTTATGTAAGATCTGTCTAAAGTTCTGCGATTTCATACAGGTGAGTCTGTCTGTCTGTCTGTCTGTCTGATTCTGTCCATTGGCTAAGTCATGTTTAAGGCTTGACGGATTGTGATTGCGAATTGTGAATTGTGAGTGCGAGTCCTCATTGTCCTGTATCTGCATACATGCATATGTATGTGTCTTGTTTCCTTGTTTCTCTTCTCCTGCCATGCTTGCGCCTGCCCAATACATCTATAAATATATATATACATTTATATATATAATCGCCATGTCTCGAATATCTCGCAACAAATGTCGCGCAAGTAGCGTTCGCAACGTTTCTTTCTCGATGCGGAGCTTAAGTCAATGGTCTGTGATAGCAGTGATGAGAATACGGATCAGTCCGACTCTGAGCCAGACACTTCGGATCGGCTACAGGTATACCATAATCACAAATAGAGAGCACATACGTGGTCGTACAGCCCCTGTGCAAATTTGTACCAATATTATTTTTAATCTGTACAAATTGCATTTCTTTTCCTTTTCGTTTTCGTTTTCATTTTCACATTTATATTAATTGTTTTTCATCCCAACAGTGGGTTATCATATATAATTTTCCATTAATCATAATGGGATCATTAGTTTAGCTGATCCCTTGCTTGTCTGCATGCGTGTATCTATTTTGTCCAGCCAGTGTCCTCATTTTAATCCAATGTACAACAACTAATAACCAGAGAATGACATTTGCAACTTTATTTATACAATTATCTATATTCATTTAAGCTCTTCAATTTCTATTGCTGTTATTACTTCCTTTGTTCATCTCAAGTTACAATTTTTCTCTCTCCTTAAAAATACAGAGCGAGAGCAAAATGGACGAGACGGATACATTTGGGGAGCGTGTAAAACGTTTTGATCTGGAGTTTACAGGGATGCTCATAACGTTCCTCAAGCAAATCAATGATCTGGCCAAGGATAATACCACTGATCTCTTTATGAATCTCGTGCATAGAATCAATTTCAATGGTTTCTACTCTGATCAAATGGAAAAGCTCTGTGTGGCGAATGCCATGGGCTAGTTCCACAGCTGGATATAGATATGTATACATTTAAAGACAGAGTAGTGCTAATCTGATACCTCTGACATGTTCAAAAATCTCATCCATTATTTTTTCACAAATTTCTACTCGAGGTTTTCGCTTTGCTGGGAAAATAAATGTTTGTTGTGCAAGTTATACATATATTTATATTTCATGTAAATCCAATATCATTCCCATCTTTACAGTTGTTCGTTGTTAAGAGATAACCCCAAGATATTAATTCCCCGTCTAGTTGTACCATATTAATTATATGTAGTTTGAAATAAAAGAAAATGTTTATTGATTGATTCGATTCAGTTTCGTTGCGATGTGCATTAAGACAGCTTTACTCAGCGGCATTGAAACTAGGAGAATCACGTTCCTTACTTCCAAAAGCGCTGAATATGGCTGGACCTATGCTGGTTACCGAACTGCCGTATTAATCGAACGCATCTAATCACTGCCACTGCGATCCAGTGCATCTGCCAGAGGAGAGTCGAGTTCCAGCCGCGCATCTTAAATGATTCTCCGGTGATTGCTGTGCGCTCACCGTTAACGAGCAGTCACTGATGTGCCAAATATCAATCGAGCTACCAACTATTTGGCTACACAGGAACGGCTGGTTACAAGGTGCATCTTCGGGTTCGCTCACGAATGCTGTTGTCCGTGCGCTTGAGACGAAAGGCCCTCTTCACTGTTATGACTAGTCGAAAAATGCACATAACAGCAAAAAAAGGCCCTTTCATCTCAAATGCTATGGTTGGGCAAAGTGCCTTATTTTTGCATACGCATTTTGTGAACAGCAACCAACTTCAGTCTGCAAGATAAATCAATTTTAAGCTAATATTGAAAGCAATGTCTCGAGTTGATCTCTCACACAGCTATATACTTTTAAAAGGCGCACATGCTGTGTATTTATATAGTCGTAAATACCCATAAGATACATATGATGAGGACAAGGTAAATTGATTGAGTAGTTCTCTCCTCTCTCTCCACAACTGATATGTTTCTGCGCTTGATTATCGCCATCAATCAGCTGTCAATCGAACCATGGAGTGTTCTTCTAACTCCCATTGCAAATTACGTCACAGCTTTAACTCAGGCAACATAAACACGAGAGCCAAAAAAAAGAAAAAAAATAAATAAATATAATTGTTGGCTTTGTGTTAAGCGCATGTTGTAGTGGTTGTCTGCATGTCTGTCTGTGTGCCCCACTCTATTCTCCACACTCCTCTCCTGTGTGCATCCCACTGGTTGGCTGTCCTGTCTGTTGTTGGTCGGTTCCTCTCGTACGAAAATGTGCCAATTTTAATTCGCCATGTATTTTCATCATGTTGCGCAGTTTTTGCTCGGCCACCGGCCACAACTGGCCGCTAAAGGGGCCCCCATACGACAACGAGGACAACGACCCACCCCCCCACCACCCAACACACACAAATATGCACATAAACTCACACAATTATACAAACACAAACACACACACACACACATTTTATGCACCCACAACAGCCAATTTGCTGGGCATATTCTGGAACATGTTCACGAGGGTAGCCTGATCAGTTACCAATTTTTGTTAATAGCTCCTCGACTAGTTTAATGTGGAATCAAAAGTCGTTAAAAACTAGTTTATTGAGTTTGTATGTGCCTAGATCAGGAATATTGTTGTATGCAGTAAGAAAGAAAAACTTTCCAATCTTAACGTTTTGGTTTTAAAGAACAAATGCTGGATTTAAGATTGTAGCTGCTAGTTCAAGACCAAAGTTCTTAATTTAAGCTCTGCAATTCGAGCATGAAATAGTCTTCAGTCGTCAATTAAGATTCCCAATCTTGTTTTTCTTAGAATTATGCGCATCAGATTTAACTATTAGCTAACTCTCGGCTACGGGTATGTAGCACATACATCTATACACTTATGTATGTATGTACGCATGAATATGTATAGCATATGCTGATGTACATGTTATATGCTTGCCATTAGCCAACATATCGTTAGTCCCGCCCACGCCTTATCACCCCCGTTGCCCCACATGCAATTGGCAATTTAAGTTCGCATGAATTATCGACAATCAATTATGGTTTCTGGCAATGGCGCTCTGACACAGGCATGGACATGGACATGGACATGGACATGGGTATGGACATGGACGTGGACATGGACATGGACATAGACGCAGACACGGACACGCATCGACATGGACATGGACATGGACATGGACATGGATGCAGATGCGGCCAGCTTGCACATGCAGTTGCTTGTCTGCCAGTTGATGCGTATGTATGTGTGTATGTGTATGTTAATTAATCAAAAGCCCATCTATCTATCGACTGGGCATTTACTGACAGACATATGCAAATTAAAAGCATACAAGCAGTTCATTAATGTGCACTTGAGAGCCCCAAACAGTAACAATATCGACATCGAGTGCAATCAGCAAACAAGCTGATCCATCTTTTATTTTGATTCTATTTAATCGGGCAAAGCTGTAACTAGCTTGATATGCATTTTCATTTTAGTAACTTAACTCGAATCACTTAGTTGTCAAACAATAATACAATTTTAGAATTAGTACTGGCATTGCGTTGACCACAATTGCGTTTCCAAGTTTTATGGTTTTATTGGACCTAACAAACATTGAAGCAAATGTATGTATATACATGTATAATCCAAGTCTTATAAAAAAAAATGATTGGTTTTATCGTATACATAAATAAATCAGTTTTCAAAACAAATTTAACTTCATCTGATACACAAAATAAACATCTGTGTTTATTTTCTTTTAATATATTTATATTAGAAGTAGAATCTCATTAAGCGGCTTATTCCCTGCTGAGTCTTGGTAGCAAATCCTTTCTGCCCAAATCTTTTTCTTTTAAAACTGATTTTGATTTGATTGATGGATTTTTTTTGTAAGAAATTATCATTTCTTTGCAGATTGCAGTTAAAGATAGCAGGTACACGCACCACAAGCGTCACAAATTTGGTTGAAGAACTGGCTAAATTTCCCTTCAGTAGTTAAATAATTACTGCATACTTTTAGGGACACTCAACAGAAAAGGCTCCAATTAGGATTTGGAAAGGATAAGTTGTTGTTTTAGCATCGCAAGGACCAACTCTATCGAAGTACACAAACACATTATTAGGTCTTCCAATCACAAAAACACATGCACAAATTGCATTAGAGGTCGCGGCAAAGAATCGAATTCGGAAAAACCCTGGCCCTGGTTTTGCTCTAAACTTTTTGACATAGGACTAGCCAGGATCCGAATGGAAATGTTCTAGTTGTAAGGGACTTATGATTTTTGAAAAGTTATTTTATTTCAGCTGCTTGAAGGACTTTCGTTCTTTGTATTGCTTTATTGACAGGCCAAGTTATATTCCATTTGTAGTCCTTCAATGCCCGATTTCCTATTTTTATTCCCGGAACCCATTGAAAATGTTAAAAGGGTTAAAAAGCGTTTGAGAAAATGTATGAAACAGGCAGAAGGAGGCAACCCAGAAGCTTCTGAACAGTCGAGTCGACATAACCATGTGCTTCCGTTATTGCAAAATTCAAAAGATTAAACTGCTTTTATTGCTAATTTTCTCTTAATCTGACAGTCCCCAATTTTACAAGTACGGGTGCAGGTCCTTTATTAAAAGGTAAATGAAGAAATTGGCCAAATTGAATTACGAATATATTCAAGGTTACACTCTGTGCACACATAAAATTCCAGTATTTCGCTTGCTTTTAATCACTTTTATAGTAGGGATAAAATAAGCCTTATAACTTGCACTGTATTCAACTTGATGGATAGCTTATCACCTTTGGTAGTCGTGAACGTTGAGCCCGGTTCGAAGATGTAAACGTCTCATTGGTTATCAAATGCTCATACATTGAGACTTTCACAAAATCGTAACGGGATTGGGCAAAACTTCGTTTGTATTTTGATTTTGTTGCTATGTGTTGGCTCAGTGGAAATGCCCAACAATGGCGACAACAAACACTTTGCATTCCTCGATCGGTGCGATCGGTGCTGAAGAACCAATTGCATTTGATTTGAAGCGCGAGACTCGTTGTTACTATTAAACAATGTATTTCTACATAACAGCGGAGAGTCGTGATTCCAATCCAACGACAATTGTTGTATCGGCACTGTTGCTATACGGTTGAAAATGGTAACTTACAGCAGCTAATTTCTGAGGAATCGTATTGCGGTTCAGATAATACCATTTTGATAATACAATACGACACCACGGAAATTTGCAGCAGCAATACTGGGGATATACACACGCACACATACACATACACTAACACATATACACACACATACATAGAAGCACATACTGACAATGAGCTGCAAATAATAATAATGCTGGGCGTAACTCTGAGGGCAGCTCCAGAGATGTGTAAACATGAATATATATTCAATTAGACGAACCATACAAAATTGGCCAACAAAGCCACCCACCCCCCACCCCCCATCACGCATCTACCTTCCCCACCCTTCGATCAACCCACGCTCGCCTGGACAATAGGCGAGACCCATGAGTGAGTGAGTGTGCGAGAAGAGAGCGAATAGAATGGTTCAACAAACAATTCATTTAGCTGGCACACGACTCCGTAGGCGTTGGGAAGTGCGTGCTAGCTATAGATGTATGGCTCCGACTGCCACGCCCACATTCCACACTGCCCACACTCCACATGTCTGTACAAGGTAGCAGTTAATTGAACAATGAAATATGAAATTGCAATAAAAAAAGTGGGAGGAATGAATAAAAAGCCATCAAGTTACCGTTGAGCTACAATTGTTGAGGCTGCTCACCTTGCACATAGTCCCAGTAAGTTTTTGAAACGAATTACTTTTTCATGAAAGAAATATTTACTCAACATTTAGGCATACTTCATAACGCAATTTGAAAAAAAAAACTATTCCTTATTATGGAATTAGGTAAAAATGTCCAATTTACCGAATACATTTACTTAATTTATTAAGTATGGAATCAGTCGAAAATTTCTAAATATCTTTTTCGATATATTGGAAAATACAAGTATCCTAATAATATCATTTAAGCCTTTTATCAGATACATTCCATAATTTGTTGTTAACTTGGCAAGAATAGTACCAAATTTGGTATAAACTGCAGGCAAATATCGATGCGTTTTTATCAGACTGTGTAGGGTATATATGTACACACATACATACATGTATATATAGATACATACATACATACATACGTACATACGTACATACATACATAAATGTGTAAGGCGCGCAACAAATGCAATGATTACATTTAATACATTTATAGATTGTGTAATAAAAGGCGTGACCTACATATGTATGTGTGTCTACACACATGACAAGCACACACACACGCACACATGCACACACACACACACGCACACACACACACACGCACACACGCACACACACACGACAAACAATCGCAATGAAAATTGGGAAAAGCTATTTTTACGCAAGTTGTTAATGTGGGCGGCAGATGTGGAAGGAGGCTGGCCGTTATCATGCAACATTAAATTAGGTAGCTCCTGCAGCACAGGAGATGACAAAATTAACACACTCACACACTTTGAGGCACGTGGCGTGGTGTTTGACTTCTTTTGACTCAGTTCCAAGTCGTCAGGCTGTTGTTGCACGGGCTTCCATAAAGTGGAGGCACGTGTCTCAATCAATTGGGTGGCGACAACGGCAACAAGCGACAAGCGACC
The DNA here is from genome assembly GCA_035043845.1 of Drosophila picticornis. Classification (NCBI taxonomy): domain Eukaryota; kingdom Metazoa; phylum Arthropoda; class Insecta; order Diptera; family Drosophilidae; genus Drosophila; species Drosophila picticornis. Next base: position 834,931 of record JAWNMR010000047.1, on the reverse strand, counting down.
AAAAGGCAACCGTTTTGGCTAAGTGAACGACAACGAAGGGGAAATGCGGCAGCGGCAGCGGATGCGGAACCGGATGCAAATGAGGACGTGGCGTTGACACCTGCCGCATGCCCCAACTGTCCTTCCTTCACAAATAATGACAACACCTACATTCAAATGCAACTGCAACTGCAACTGCAACAGCTCCACAATTGAATCTAAATCCCGTTTGTCATTGAAATCGCGTGCAGCCAGAAAGTCTTTCATCGCTCCCCATTCTATAAATATATATTAATATATATACTAAATATTACGTAATACACATTCTATAATATAAAATGCACATTTTCACTTACGTCTTCGCTTTGCCTTTTATACTTCATTAGCCCATTCACAGCTAGCAGGAGTGCTGCAGTCGAATCAGGTAGACTGCGATACACCCTGAACCCGCCGTCAAATATAATTGCTCTGGACGGGGCTTACGAGAACTTATAACCCATATTTGAAGTCTCTCTGAAATCCGCGAGTTCAAACAGATATGACTATATCGACTCGCCTGTTTATACTAATTGAAAATATTTATATATTTAACTGGGTCGGAGACGCTTCCCCCTGTGTGTTCCACACATTGCCTCAAAACCATTATACCCTTCCTACCGATTTTGAATGGGTTCAGGAAATAACGCTCTTCTGCTAATCTAAATTGTAGTTCGGATATTTATTTATTAATATTATTATTTTCATTTCGTCTATTTAAGCATGATGTAGTCTTCTATAACAGCGTGTAATCAAAAGTGAATTAAGTTATTTCCGTATAATGATATTCCTATAAAAACGGCCTCCCCCTACCCATTCCCTTCGACACCCTCACACCCCCGCCCAGGCAGGAGACAACCCTAAACTGAGTCGGAACGGAGTCACCATGGCGAAAATAGACGGAACACATGTACAAATTGATTTCAAATTCTGTGGCATAATTCAACAATTCATTTGATCCTCATTTGATTTTGTTCATTTTCGAGTTTGAGTTGGAGTTGCTGTTGCTGTTGCTGTAGCTGTTACAAATGTGGCTGCATTTCTGTTTTCTATTTCCTTGTTTCCTTTTTTGTTTTCTTGTTTTCTTGTTTTTCAATTTTCATGTTCTCTATGCGAAACTCAGAGCCCAGAATCCAGGGCCCAGGACCCAGGGCCCAGAGCCCAGATCGAAGAACCCAGTTGGCTGCATGCTCGAATTACAAAGCCCATCGACAGATTAGGGCATGTTCTACCAGCAGCCGAGGGAAGTGCAAAGTGTGCAAAGGGGAAGGCCGTGGGCAGGGCTAGCCGGGCGAAGGGAGGTGTGGAGGGGAAGAGTCAACCCCCCGGCAAGCAGAGCATTTGAATTTCCAGTTTCACAGTTTTGTATGCTTTTTTTTTTTGGGCACTGGTTTACGCAGTTGTCCATCAGGCTCATGACGCCCCCTCACTTCCTCTCTCTGTCTTACTCCCCCGTGAGTGTGTATGTGTGTGTGTGTGCAACAACTGTGCGCTTTAGGGCGACACCCCGAGGTGTTGACAGTCACTCGGAATGACGAGCCGCGTCTTTGCCAGTGCCAACAATTTGTACCGAATCGAGCATATGCGCATTTTGGATTAGTGCTCAATAGTTATTTTTGTAGACTCATATTACTACACCTCCCAGCCCCCCTCTCCCCCACAAACAACCAGTGCATCAGTCTCAAATTCGAACTAAAAGTTAAGATTTCCACTTGTGCATCATGCGAATTTTGGGAATTTTCACTCCAAGCAGCCGCATCAAAGTTCAATCGATGTTCGGCGTATATAGTCTATATAATCGTATATAGCTCTATAATTTGTTTGAATATATATAAAGTTAACACATTAGTTTTTTATTGTTATTATTTTTTATATTTGTTTTCTAACTATTCGTGATTGTGTGCCGCATCAATGTGAACGATGGTGGTTGCTGGCACTATCAAATACATCCCATGGCAACCCTCAAAGTTCAGATTGATATAGGCACATATTGCACATTATAGTGGACAACTTGCAAAGGACTAGATTCGATTCTAGTTGTAAAGGTGAACTTTTAGGCGCCTTAAAGTTGTTTTCTTTTCAGTTGATCGTAGGGCATTCGGAAGTCGCCTGTGACCTGATTGTTATTTAGATCCCAGCAGAGAATCAACTTGAAAACCTGCTGAAACAGTTCTCAATTGTAGTGCACTTGTGTTCTGCGCCGCTGGACAAATGTTGACAGGCAGTAAGAGACAGGAGCAAATGGACCACCATGTGTGCCAGCAGCACCAGCACCACGACCAGAACCACGACCAGCACCACCACCACCGCTACAAGCCGCACCATTGGCAGCAAACAAGCAACAAGAGAGCTGCTTCATCATTTGCAATTATTTAGGCAATAATTACTATTGTGTCTTATGCTTACATTTTGTGCGACCAGCCCAAAGGGGGCAGAGAGCATGGAGGGTGGTTGGATGGATTGGATGGGTTGGGTTGGGTTTGGGTTGCACATACGGCATGCAACACGCCCAAGCAAACGCCCAGACCATTTGCGTTCTTGTCACCCTCTTGACTTAATGAGGCCTTTTTGTGCTCTTGATGGATTTTAAATTGTTGTCATCATCGCTATTTGTTGTTGCTGCCGCAGCACCCTCCCCCGCCAACCCAGTCCACCACATTTCACTTGCTGCGGCTAATCTGTAAGACTGGCAGACTTTGTGGCAGACTTTTGACGCTCAAAGCGCATTTTGCTCAAATTAAATGATTAGCCGAGAGCTTAGAGCGAACTCCTTTAACTAGTCATGCATGAAGGAATGCATGCCAAAGTCAGCTATTTCATGTGTGTCGCGCTTGAATCTAGCATCAAATATTTTGTTTCGTAATGACAATAAAATAAATCAATTAATAAAAAGCTTAAAAGATCCACGTAAAAATGTGTCTGTTGTGTTTGCTTTAAGAAAACAGTCTGCATTTAATTTGAATATTAAAACGAAGTTAAGCAAAATGGACTTACATTTGTGCCTGGCTCATTAAATCATCGATGAATTCTTATTTAATTTGTGTTATGCAACATTTATTTCCAGCCTTGTCAATTTCATTATAATTACCGAATATGGCTGCCTACATTTGGTGTATTGGGAATAGGGGGGATTGGTTGGGGGTGGGGTTTGGGTTGGGGGTTATTAGCATACGCTTAAGAGCCTTTGTCTTTTCGAATCCGAGAGCGCATTAAACATTTAAAGAAACCTGTCGTGAACATCGTCGTTCCAGTGACTTTACCGCACTACTACAAACGGCCTACCCCTTTCCAGAGTCAGTCAAATACAACCCTTGGTTGGTGATTGAGCTTGGGCCTGGTTGAGCCCCGTTTTGTGTTTTGGGTTTTGAGTTTTGTGTTTTGAGTTTGGGCTGGTTCGCGTCGTTTGCCTATGCCCTGCTGTCCCTGGCCCTTTTTGCAGTTGCAAATTACATTCAAATTATACGATTTTGATAAGAGGAACATTCAAAAGTTTCCAATTTCAAGTTCTGATGCTCTTCCTCTTCAAAAGCAGCTCGACTCTGTGTGTCTGTGTGTGTGTGTGTGTGTTCCACGACTGCTTGCTGCCAAAAAACTTCTCGACTAAAGTTGCCAGCAACAACAACAACAACAACAAGAACAACAAGAGCAACAAGGGCACAACAGTCAGTGCAAAAAGTTGACATATGTGCGCCTCGAGCACTTTTCCGGAAACAGCAGGGCGACATTTTTTCCCACTTTTTTCTTTTCGTTTCGTTTTTTATTTTTATTTTTTTTGTTGTTGTTGCGTGCTCGTCGCTCAGTTTTGAGTGTATCTTCAGCATCAAGGGACATGCACTTGATTTTAGTTGAGAGTCCAGGATAAAACGTCGCGTTGTTGATGTCGCTGTTGATGTCGCTGTTGTTGTTGATGTTGTTGTTGTTGTTGATGTTGTTGTTGTTGTTGCTGGGACTCGCTTGGCGGCATATCTGCTCTGCTGCTTACGCTGTCCGAAGGTCCTTCGGTCCTTGCTTGCGCAAATTGTATGATTGAAAAATTAATGGGCATGACCGGCGCATGGCGCGCACCGACTACACAGCTGTGTGCCAAAAGCGGATTGGTGGAGCAGTTGGCGGGACGAGTTGTAAGGATAAAAGGTGGATGAAGGACTGAGAGGGGGGGAATGGTGTTTCGTCAACTATTTGACTGTGGTTCACAGGTAAAGTTGGCTCTCAAAGAGCCGCTCCACCTCAGGCCATTTACGCACAGACGGAGCACCCCATTTCTCGCATCTCTTCGCACTACTCTTTCTGTCTCTCTCCCTCCCTCCCTCTCTCTCTCGCTCTCTCCCTCTCTCTCTCTTTGTCTGTCTCTGTCTGTGTGTCTGCCTGTGTGTCTGTCTGTGTATTGTAATAATCTAGCAAAATGCAAAAACGAAAATTGAATTTTTTAAAATGATGCTAATTAAATCGAAAGATTTAAATCATTTAAGCGTCGCACCATTCCACTCAGAGACGTACAGAGAAAGAGAGCGAGAGCGAGAGAGAGAGAGAGAGACAGAGAGATAAATAATATATCTTTTGACTATATTTGATTTAATTTCAAGAGCTCAGCTCTGCTGTTCGTGTGCATAATCAGTCGTAGACATGTGGACAATGTTGTGTGGGGACAATGCCTCTTAGCGAACATCAAATTGTATTTGATATAAAATGCAAGCAAATAAAACTCTTATGCCCGCTCAGAGAAACTGTCTAGTTGGAAATTGAGACACAATTTGAATCAGTTCATTCACCTTTGGAGCACTCCCACTAAAGACCACAACATGGCTAACAAATATTATACTTTTGCTCGCTCACAGAAGATGTCCTTTTGTCGCTTTATAAAGATATATTCAGATGTGCGCGTGCCGAAATACATCACGGTGGATGTACCAATGAATATGAGTAAAAATGAGTACATTCAATATGCATAACAACATCAAACTCGGGCTTTTTAAGACGCAGGCACATCCATTGAAGCCAAAACTTAACTAGCAGCTAGGATGCCTAGTCAGGTAGGACTTATTTCATTTAACAGCAACCCGCATCCTATTTAAACTTGACCCAGACTGAACTGATCACAGATAACTCAGATACTAATCCGTCATGCAGTTTATTGAGGTGAACTTGACGAGTCGAAGGTGAACTGAATCCCCCAATACAAAAAGTAAATTAGCTTTTTTCCATGCTGATTGCCGATTAAATATTCATGCAGCGTTTGGGCCTAGTTAGTTAAGGGATTAAATGAAACATTGGGCTCGCTTCAGATGGACACTGATGAATGAATGAATGTTTTTAAGGTTGTCAAGATCGTTAAGACATCCTCCACATTTCCACATTTCATTTAGATCCTTTTAATTTGATTTAACTTAACTGTTTTCATTGCCAATGCTTTATGAGGAAATAAATTCGTATTGAAAGCATTTTATTCGTAATACTCTCGGATGGTCTTCTACAGTAAGAGGACTAAGGATATACAGCGTTCCTTTGGGTTAGTTGAGTTACAAAAGCATACTTTTGGTTGGTGATATTCTCAGCTTGTTATTTGTGTTATTTGAGTCGATTTACTGTAAGCTAGTCTCTCTTCGGACTTATTTTATGGTTGCTTGAGGCTTGCCTTAGGTTGCCTCATAATATGTAGGCGCACACATGTGTGTCTGTGTGTGTGCGTGTGTGTGTGTGTGGGTAAAAGCATCTACTGACTAATAGGCTAAATTAGACTACGCCAGTCAGGCAGGCGGGACAGAAATTAAGGAGGGGCTCACATTGAGAACGAAACGGTGACAGGAAGGTGAGCGGAGCAGAGCCACTGAGATAAAATATATGTATATATGTATATATATATATATATATGTATATATATGTTGGAGCGGATAAAACAGAATAAAAATAAGACATAGATAGAGAGAGAGAGAGGGGGAGGGGGGTTGACAGAGTAAGCAGAAAAAGCCTTTAAACGCGCTTAACCGCAGCAGGGAGAATAAAAAGTGCGTTCTGCAATCAAAGTAAAAATGCAGAAGCCCTTAAAAAATGAATACAAATACAAAAATGTAAAGCTAAAGCAAGATGAACTGAGCAGAAATGAACGCCAGTGGATGGATGTGGGATTGTGGACGGGGTGGGGGAGGAGGAGGGGTGTTTCTCTAGCAAAATGAGGGGAAAGCAAAAAAGGAATAAAAGAAAAACTGACAGCAGCATCAGCTAAATGAGTTGAAGGACAATAAGGCGGGCAAAGCAGAAAATGGCTGGCTGTCAGCAGGGGGATGTGGATTTGGCGGGGAATGCGGGTACAGCTGCGGATATCAAAACGTTGGCAAAATGGTCCCAGTCAGCGCAGAGTGAGGGAGACTGAGAGAGACAGAGAGAGAGAGCGAGAGAGAGAGAGAGCGAGAGAGAGAGCGAGAGAGCGCGAAGGTTGAGGTTTGGGTTCGGGTCGCAGCTGAGGGCTGCCACATTGGGAGCGAGTAGGCAGCAGGCAACCATTTTGTTGTTGCTGTTGGTGTTTTAGTCTACTCTCGCCCGCATTTCGTCGTTTTCTTCAGCGTTTTTCGCCCGCTTCCCATTTAAACCAGGCGTTCCTGTTGTTGTTGTTGTTGTTGTGCGCACTTTTTTATGTTACTGAACTTTTTTGAAATATTTTAAAAGATGCTTTTAGCGGTAAATAATGAGAAGTTATAAAGCCACATCAATGGGATACATTCTGCTTTCTTGCGTATCAACTTTGTTGCATGGTGACAGGATAGACGGGCCACGGCTAGAAGGGATAGCGGACTGGGTGGCAGTGGGTGGCAGTGGGTGGCAGTGAGTGGTGAGTGGGGGAGGCCTGTGGAGGGCAATGACGAGTTGTTGCTTGCTCTTGGGGCTTGTTGTTTGCCATGAGGCCATCAAGCACTCAGCCAGCTCTTTATCTATGTGTGCGTTGTGTGTGTGTCGTGAGTGTGTGCGTCGTGTGTGTGTGAGTTTTTTCCTTTTCTCTTTTTTTTTTGTTTGCCAAATGCAACCATTTGAGTCAGCCACACAGCAGCAAAAAGAACTGAGTCGTGTGGAGACAGAATGGACGGATTGAAAGCTACCCTGTAGCAGTGGCTAAGGTATCCCATATAGCGTACGAGGCCTGTACAGTATGCAAATACTTACAAGAAAATAACACTAAAAATAAGAAGACAAATGTAAAAGATCAAAAAGTGCCAAGAGAACTGCAAATTGCAGTTTCCTTTTACAAACGCGATCAAACAGTTTGGCTGTCTGCAGTTGATAATATGATTATAGAAGTAAAAGATTCATCAATTTAATCCTGCAATTATTTTTTAGTATAATTAAAATTACTGTGATGAAAATATGACGTTCGTTTCAAAGTTAACTTTTAGAGGGAGGGTTGTTTTTGTCATTGCGCGACGCCTGCGAGAATTGTCTCTGACCAAATGTAGCTCAACTGAATGATACCTTTTCCCCCAAGCAGTTTGCGGTCCGTGCAGGGTATAAGGACAGCGGCAGCAACAAAAACAACTACAACAATGGCAGCGAACAACAGCCATTAACAACATCAGACAAAAACATTCAAGTCGATTTTAGTAGCTCTTAACTTTTCCATGTTTTTCCCCATTGCTGTACGATTGCAGAGGATATTCACATCTCGTCGTGCTGTGTGCCACACAAGGGGAGCCCAGCAGCCTCTCTTCACTTGAATCCGCTTATGTCAGCATCTCACTCAAAGCAGCATCTTATTCAATGGGCACTTTGAGCAAAGTGATCCGATCTTGTGGAGCAATACGTTTTTATATCGCAGTTGGAGTTGCGAGGGTATTAAATCGAGGGCATGCCCAAGAATATCAGTCTTTGCTTGTTTCTTCCATTTGCCCAATTCTCGGGCACATTTCTTTTGTTTCTTCTTTTTTTTTGTTTGTTTTTTAGCTGGCCTTGTGGAAATGATGAGCCAAAGATGTCCACAAGCGGCGAGCAGTCAACTAACTAACCAAGAAGCAAACTCTCTGCTGTCCTCGTTGTTGCTGTCTTTTTTACTTTTTTACTTCTTTCTTCTTCTTCTTCTTTTGTTTTTTTTTGTTTTTGTAGATTCGTTTGGTCAGCATTTTGCGGTTTTGGCTTTGTTGGTTGAATAGTTTTTAGGGGGGGGAGGCCCTAATTAAGGTTATGATCATCATCAGCGGCAACAAGGGCAACAACAAGCGGAGCAGCAGCCTTCAACCTGGTCGATGTGTTTGTTGGTTTTTTGGGAATATTGCATTTTGCGGTGCACCCAGCGTATGTGTAATATGTATATACAGCTGTGTATACAGAGACATATGTCTATAAAGCCAAAACGAAATGGAACAGAGCCGAGCAGAGCAGAAGACAGCTGAGGGGTTGGTCGAGGCCTGGAATGGGCAACGATTTGGCAATGGCTGCCATTTTGCTTTGGCTTTGGGTATTTTTTGTTGTTGTTTGAAACTGGACAAAATGCGAAACTGCAAACTGTAACTTGGGTGTGCGTGTGTGCGTGTGTGTGCGTGTGTGAGTGTGCAGATACAATTTGTAATGATACACAAATTAGTATTCGAAATGGATGCTTAATAGCCCAGCTGGTTGTTTGACGACTACGACTCCAGCCACACCCGCCCACCTCCCACAGTCGCTGTGTGTGTGCACTTTGGTAAACTTTTCCAGCAGGCGAATATACATTTGTGTGCCTGCATCTGTGTGCGTGTGTGTGTGGAAAACAGGTTATTGCTGGCTTTTGATGTCGCTCCGAAACATGTGAAACATTGAGCAACGGAATTGCTATTGCGATTGCGAGTGTCTCCCTCCTTCTCCCTCATTTGTGCATGTGTGTGAGTGTGCCTGTGTGTGTGTTGCAATGCACTTAAAAGCAGCTTTAAGCCCATTGCAATGGCAGCGCAGTGCATTTATGCACATAAGTATGCTACAAAAATGGTTGCTTCCCCAACCATCTGCATTCGAGTGTTTCAGGGGATGCCAATGTGTTATTAAAGGACATTGGAGCTTGTCGAAATGGAAGGGAAATCGGCTAAGATTAAAAAGCACTGAAAGTATTTATGTAAGATCAAATGCAATCAGTAACCACGAAGCGCGAACAATAAAGATAAACGCGATAAAATAGGTCAGTTTGTGGTCAACAATAACAACAAAAGACGCAATTTAATTGGCAATGAAGCAACTTAAGTTGAACTAAAAGAGTTTGATCTACTAAAACTACACTCAGATAAGATGAACCCCTGTGAAAATGTAGTCGAAAATAAATCACAAAAAAGCTAATCTAAGAATTATTCGATGTGCAACGCCATGAAAATTTGTCATATTTCAATTCCTAAATTGGCAATTCTTTCTTTTAGAAAGCCATAAACCACAGTCTGAATAATATGGTGACCAATAATTGGCGATTTTCCTGATGAGTGTATTAATTCTTATTCTAAACTTTTTTATAGTGTAATGCATAATAAAATAAAATAATCAAAGCTGAATCGTCTTTAAGACTTAAGAAGATTGTCAATAACCCTAACTAATATTGGACAATCAACCATAAAAAAAGAAAAAAATAGATCAAGAAATAAATATACGTGTGTAAAAAATTAACATTAAATTAATACTTTTTCAAATGTTTTTCTTCGAAGAATATTTTCCCATAGACAATTTAAGCGGCACAACCTACAAACTGACAAACAGTACCAAGGCTAATGGTTCGGCAGTTGCCTTAAGGTCTTAACGGCCACATGCACACACACAACACACACACACACACACAACACACACACGCTGAAACAGAGTAAGAGTGTGTGTGTACTTGAAGCAAAGAGCTAAAATTGTTTCGAGCAAGGCAGAGCATTAAGATTAGAATAAGAAAGGGAAAATAGAAATACAGCAATGAAAAAACAAACAAATGATTAAAGAAAAACGAGAAAAAGGTGTATGGAAAAAGAATCAACAATAGCTGAGGCAGCTGGAAGCGCAGCATCAAAGCAAATGCTGGACAGACGCGCCCGCCCCGAATATATTGAGAATGGGAACGAGAAAAACAAAATCGGGACGAGGACGGGGACGAGGACGAGGACGAGGACGAGGACAAGCAACTAAACGGCACGGAACGAACGAGGATAACGATGGCGACGAGCCAAAGTCAGTTTGGAGCAGCATTTTTGGAGGACTCCAGTTCAAAAGTATTGTTTTAAGGATTATAGCGGCGCGCAACTGCAGCGCCCAACGCCGCCCCAATAAAACAAACTAGCAAAGAAATGTGGCAACAGCGCCAGCGCCAACGTCGACGTCAACGTCGACGTCAACATCAACATCGACGTCGTCGTCATCATCGCTGGCATCAGCGACGTCAGCAGAGATAGCAGTGCCTGCCACATTTAACGAATATTAATTCATTGCGCTGGCAGCGCAACAACAACAGCAACTCCATTTTTGATGCTGCTTGCCGCTGATTGGCCAGCACATTTCATAGATTGCGCGCGCGCACGCCAGAGCGAGACAAACATACTGCACACTGTGCACTGTGCACGGTGCTGTGCGCATCAGTGTTGGTGTGCGCGCCATTGCTGCCATTGCTGTCGCTTCAGCATTATTTTCATTCTCGGAGCACAACTAGAAGCATGCACAACAAACACTGGCGACAAATTGTGCTCCTGATGCGGCCTGGCCACTCGATGCGTATGATTTAAGCTCTCAACTTCTATGCGGATTTTTTCTGTTGCTATGTGCGAGTGCGTGTGCGTGTGTGTGCGTGTGTGGGTGTGGGTGAATGTGTATGGCAGCTATGCGTAGTGCTGCATCGTATTCCAATTGGAATTGCAGTAGAGTGCTATTTCATTATTTACAACTCTTAATGAGCTTGTTGCTCTCCCTCTCTCTGCCTCTCTCTCTCCCTCTCGCTCTCCCTCTATCTCTCTCTCTCTCCCTCTCTCTCTTCCTCTTATTGTTTCTCTCCCTCGCTATATCTCTCTCTCTCTGTCTCTCTCGATCGCTACGGCTCAATGTCAAATCAGAAGACAGAAGTGTGTCAAACTGTGGCAACGCTGGTCTTCATTGTTTGCATCTTTTGCACAACAAAAAAAAAGAAAGAGAAACCACAAAAAAAAAAGAAGTGGGAATACAACTAATTTGCACACTTTCACTGCTGACGCAAGTTTCAAGTGCATTTCTTAATCAACATTAACAACAACGACAAATTAGCAGCTGCTGCCGCTGTGGCGACCAACTGCCAAAGCCGCTCGCCAAATGGATTGGAATTCCCCAAAGCGTTGCCACGTTTCACGCCAAATGTCTGCCGCTCGCTCTGGCAAGGAAGTGTGTCAGACATGATGGCGGCTCCAGTTGGCGCTGGCGATGAAGAAAACTTTTCTGTGTTCCTCGTCTAATAGAATAAATGTTGTTTCATTTTTCTCCTATTCGGGAAATTGAGGCGCACGCGAGCGAGAGCGAGAACGAGAGCGAGCAGAGCAGAGCAACAACAAAATATACAAAGCGAGCCTTATTGGATCAAGAGAAGCATGGCATACATATGGAGCTGCTTGCTGGACTACACATACAGACACACACACACACGCACACACACACAGTGAATGTCGTGTCGCATCAGGCGCTGCCGCTGCCGCAGCCGTAGCCGCTGACGTTGACGTCGACGTTTACGTTGAGCGGCAACTAACGAAATTAACCAAAGCAAGTTAAAGCGAGACAGCAAGACAGCAGCAGTCGGGCTGCTGCGCTTGTGCGAGTGCGAGCGGGAGAGAGTGCATTATTTCACTTTCACAATAGGGGCCCTCGTGCCGTCGCATTCAGCGCACAGCACCAGCCCTGCCAGCCTTGCCAGACTCGTCCATCGCCTTTGGGGGCACACACACAAACACACACTCACACACACGCACACACACATAAGTTTCATTATTTTTCAAAATTATTAGTTCGACTAACGATTCGTGGTCTCGCACACTCAAACACACACACACTCACGCACACACTCACTCACACTTACACACACACAAATGCACACATGCACAGACAGCGCTCTGCTAACCACCAATCGTTCGCGCGCAGCCCGCAACCCCCAAAAATAACATCAGCATCAGGAGCAGCAGATGAGCCGGTTTGCAGCAGCGCTGCTTTGAGTAACGTCAGCGTCGCCGTCGCCGTCGTCGTCGCAGTCGCTGTCGCTGTCGCTGTTGTCGTGAGCACATGATCCTTAATTTCGTTATAATTTTGTATGTTGCCTGAAATTGTATATCATTTTAAGTTTGATCGGCCGCGAATACGTACCGCCGTGCGTGCGTGCAGCAGCAGCAACAACAACAACAACAACAATAACAACAACAGCAACAGCAGCAGCAACAACAAATAATAATAACAAAAGCAATAGCAACAACATCAACAACAACAACAACGCAAAGAGCAACGGACAAACGCACAACAGTTGCCCGATTTCCTGTGCATTAACATTATTTGTATTTATATCAACATAATTATAATTATCAATATAAATATAAATACATCGATAATTTGATGTGCGTGTCCAGTTTTTGTTGCATTTTTTGTTATTGTTAGCTGACAAAATATTTAGTATTTGTTGTCGCCGTCGCCGTCGCCATCGCCGTCGTCGTCGTCGTCGTCCTTGTGTCGGCTGCCGTCGCAGTCGCAGCCTTGTTTTTTTTCGGTTGTTGTTGCTTTGCACTGGCAAATCTGGGCAAGGAACCAACAAGACCCACAGTCGCTGCAACGGCTTTAGACATAACGGTAACACACACGTGGCACGTCGCACTTGTGCAATTCAATAAGCAGCATCAACAACAACAACAACAACAGCAACAACTATCGAGAACAGCTGCTCTGAATTTATATATAAATATATATTTTTTGCATGTGCTTTCGTGTTAAAATCTCCAATCTCAAAAATTCCCAATACGAATTTTTTTTCAAGTGAACCGCAAAAAAGCCGTCGCCATTTTACACCAATAAGAGCGAGCGAATATTACGGCAACAACAACCACAACAACAACGATAACAACAACAAATGCGTATAAATAGTGTGTAGTGCAAACAAAGAAAGAAAACAAATTTTGCCAAAGCTCGCGAAAGAGAGACAAGCTGCAGGCAAAGCAATTAAATCCGTTAATTCGAATATCGCAATCCAAGCAAGTCGCATCAAATGCCGTTTTAGCAATCGCAACAGCAACGCAAACAAAAGCCAAAAACAAAAACAAACTGAGAAATAACTGCACAAAGTGGGCAGTAAGAAACATTAACAGTTAAGTCAATAGCAAAGCGGAGAACGGCCAACGAGAGCAATTTGCGAAGCTTGAACGGCCTGCATCAGCAACAGTAACAGAAACAGCAACAGCAACAGCAATTCTCCACACAAACCCCCCCAACCCCCAACCACCGACTCCACCCCGCTGAGGAACTTTCGTTTACGGCCACGGAGCGCGTTCGCCGCGTTACAGCCTCCAGTTGGATTATTCAATAGACTTCTTCAAAACGTATATCGATACGCAGCGTTTTTACGCCGGCCACAAATTGGATTTCAAACATCAAAGTTGTGCCGGCGGCCCTGGTTCCGGTGGTGGCGGCGCTGCTGGAGTGGTAGGAGTCGTCGGCAACACCAACAACAACAACAACAACAGCAGCAGCAACAACAGCAATAACAACAACAGCAACAACAACAGCGGGAACACGAACAGTCAACAGCAGCACCTACAGCAGCAACAGCAACAGCAGCAGCAGCTCGCACAGCAGCAGCAGCACACACAGCAGCAGCAGCAGCAAGCGTTGCCAGCGAACGGCAGCAATAACAACAACAGTAGCAATAACAGCCACGCCCACAGTCACGCACACGCCCTAGCACACGCACATCAGTTGCACACTGTGCTGCCGCTGCAACAGCAACAACAGCAGCAGCAGCAGCAGCAACAGCAGCAACAGCAACAGTTGCCAGCGGGCGCAGCGTCACTGCAGCAACAACAGTTGCCGCAACAACAACAGCAGCAGCAGCAGCAACTGCTCAACAGCAACAACAACAGTAACAGCAACATTGTAGGCGTCGTTACGCCCACTCTGATAATAGGCAACGGTCCGGGGTCAGAGGGTCATACGGTTTCAGGCGCCACAACGGTTGCTGCATCAGCGGCAACAGCCGCCGCCGCTGCCGCCGCTGCTGCCGCAGCCGCCTCTGCGTCGGCATCGTCCGTTTCGGTGGCAACAAGCGCATCGCTGCCCCACGTGGCATCGCACAGCTTGGGGCTCAGTCCGCAGTCGAGTGCGGATTCGCAGCAGTTCAACATCTTTCCGGCCATCTTCAGCCGGCAGCTGAACTTCTCAGCGGCCGGCGCTTGCGGGCAGGCGGGCAAACTGAGCATGGACGAGCTGCGTCCGAATCTGGTGGGTGGGCTGTTGGGGCTGCAGCAGGCCGGGCTGCTCGAGGATCACGCGAACAGCATGCAGCACGGCGGCGTCGCCCAGGACACCAAGTTCATGTCGTTCCAGGATAATCGCCTGATGGGCATCAGCGGCTCGCATGAGAATCGTCTCCTCAGCCTGGCCTCGTCCGTCCAGGACACTCGCTCGCCGATCACCACGCTGGACAAGTCCTCATCTTCGTCGCTCAACCATCAGCGCAAGTGCAGCAGCACACCCGAGGATTTCAGCGCCCTCTATTCCGGCCTGCCCACGCCGGGAATGGACTCATCCTCGCACCATCACACTCCGGCCCACACACCCCCCTCGCGTCTCTCCGATCACACCATTTCGGGTAAGCCTAACTAAAGCTTATTGTTTGATTGTTGTCTCTCAGATTGTGGAGCAATATTTGAGATTATTTCAAGATTTCGCATTCCAAAATGCTCAAATCAAAATTGACAATTTTCTTTTCTGAATATGATGAGACTGCATTATTCGTATAATCCTCAAATATTGTTGATATATCCACAACATGCTGCATTTAACCAATTAAGATTGTACCTAATATTTTCAGTTTTTATGTCAATCAATCAATCAATCAAAAGTTTAAATACCAAACAATCCCAACATTCAAAGAATCTAACCTAATCTAACAATATTAATTAGCTACTAATATGTATGTATATATATTTATATATAATTATATAATATATACATATATCTTGAGTAAAATCAATTGTGCAAGCAGAGCGTTTCAAGTCTTAGGCAATTATTGTAATACATTATTTTTCGGATCGAAGGAAGCGTCTTTAGGAAAGGGACGAAAATACTCTGAGATGGCAGCGGTGATTATTGACCAATGCTCTTAAACATGCACAGTCAAAGCACAAACACACAGAAACACACAGACACACACAGAGACACACACACAACCAGAGAGTGGAACATTAGCCGCGCATTAGTCTTTTGTGGATGTTTTGGGATCGGAATACAGCTCTTAACCCATCCAACCATTGTCGAGTGCGAGCCTTTTGACGCCTTTCGCTTGCCTCTCTTTCTTTTGCCATTCGACTTTAGTTCATTGTTACCGCCATTTGGGCACGCGCCGAAGCCAAGGATTATCGCCTCCTGCCTCCTGCCTCCTGCCTTCTGCCTTCTAACACATTTTCGCCTGACCTCGGTTTCGTGTCCTTTGCCATTTGCGGACATTTCAATCGGCTTAACACAATTGTTGTGACTGTCGGGAGAATCTACTCAACGGGAGTGAATACTAAAGGCATTCAAATTACAGGAAATCAGCTGTTAAGCAGCAGCCAAACTGTCCAACCACCAATTCATTCCATTCAACCATTCACTTATCCAAGTACAGCTGAATGGGCGTCAAAAAAACAGGCGATATATATACATATATACATATATATATATATATATATATATACTATTCAGAAAGTTAGTTTTGTTCTGCTGTGATCTGTTGGCAGACTAGAAAGTAAGTCGGATAGTTAAGACAGCTCTCCTTGATCAGCAATGAATGTCACTTGCCATAACCCATATTCATTGGTTCCTCTTTCAACACCTCCAGTTTAAAATAGAGCAGTGTAAAATTGATGAAACTTGTGTAAAGTCTCCATTTGAATGCGTCAGAAGAATGATAGATTCGCCAATGGAAATGGCCCAAAAATTGTAGAATTGGTTAGAAGGTCACATTCAACCATCACTGAAGACGAATCACATCACAAATTACTCGGAAAAGAATTAACATAGCCAGATAAACATATACAAAACAAGATAAATGCATATTTATCAGCTATAAATTCCCGTTTCTCAACTTCCTCCTGAAAAGGACAATTTTATCAGGTGAGCAGATTTATTAAAAAGCCGCAGCCAGAAATAATGTGTTCAGTTATTTGACCTTGCTGGCCGGGCCAAGTAACAAGGTCAAGGGAGTGCGAGAGAGAGAGAGAGAGACATAGAGACAGAGAGAGAGAGAGAGAGATAAGGGAATAGTCTAAGCGAAGAGGAATGAGAATTACTTTACATAAATAAAGGACACCTTTTTCAAAGAGGGCGGACGGGGATCGTAGCGGAAGAGAGAGCGAGGGGGGTGGGGGAGCTTTGTATGTTATTCAATTAGTGTGAACGGCCCCAAAAATGAATAAATAGTTTAAATTTTGTTAACGAGCTAAGCGCGCCAATTAAGCGCCAAGCAGCAGCAACAGCAGCAGCAGCAGCAGCGGCAGCAGAAACAGAACCAGAGTCACATTTTGACGTCGGTGTCAGGTGTCGGGTGTCAGGTGTCGGGTGGTCATGGCGGCCATGGCATCCTGTGGAAACTCATTCTGTGCGCCAGTCCGCCCCCGCTCACCTGCCACGTGGCCAGCGTTGTCCCTACTTTTGTGGCCACTTTTGCGAGCTGCGCTTTGACCTTTGCCCCGTAATTTGCCGCCTTTTGGCACGCGACAGCAGGTGGCATCCCAGGGCCAGTACCCAGGACTCAGGACCCAGGACCCAGGATCTAGGACTCAGGACCCGGCACAAAATGCCAGCTCGATTAATGTGGCAGAGAATTTGCATAAATTATCCCATATTGCATATTCATGTGACGCTGACGACGACGACGACGACATGACCCAAAAGTCTGGACGCGAGACGTTGCCACAACAGCGACTGCGACAGCGACATTGACAGCGACGCCAGCGTCAACGTCTTGTGGCCGCAGTGCGGTTAACCATTGTTGTTGTTGTTGTGCGCTTTTTGTGGCATAATTATGCAACATTTGTAAGTCAGCGCAACAAGCGAGCCTGCAGCATGCCGCTAAATGTATGTTGCATCTAGTCGCCTACTTTAAGGCCACGTTTAAAAGTGCTCCTTTAAACAAAAAACCAAAATATTTTGCAAACTCAATCATAAAAGCCAAGCCAACTGAAATAGTTTAAAGAAGCAAGTTTTCCACATTTCCACGGAAAATGCTCCTTCCAATTTGAAGACATCTTTCCTTGACCTACACTGAGCAACACGATCTAGTTTTGGGTTAGAGCAGTCTAAAAGTGCTTTTGTTTCTTGCAAATTGTATTTGAGCTGTGAATCTAGAAAGCGTAGAACACTTTTTGATGAGTATATTTAGAAGATAAATTTCGCAACTTATCCTTAGAAGTTGGTAAAAAAAATGTGTAGAGTGGGAAAGAAAATGAATTCACCTTTGATTTAAAACTGCAATCATTTGATTTCAATTATACAAAACTGTTTCGAAAATATTGAAGCAAAATATTTGCATGATCGAAATACAAAAAATTAAATTGAATTTCTGTAATTTTTAGAGAATATTTGCAACATTTGTAAAGTGAAATTCTGAATTAAGCTTAAAGCAAACTAAAAATGAATACGTTTAGTTTAAGAAAAGAATATTTGAAGTAAGTTGTGTAATTATGAACATGATTATTTTTCTTGCAGCTGAAGGAGCATTCAAGAAGTTGAAGCCGGAACCCAACAGCGGGTTGTCAACGGTTTCCGCCGGCATCACATCGCCCGGAAGTGGACTATCCTCGCTGAGTCAGCACGCCGGCCACACCCCAACCACAGCATCCTGCCCAACGCCAGCCCGACGGAGACATCGAACC
Organism: Drosophila picticornis; assembly: GCA_035043845.1. Lineage (NCBI taxonomy): Eukaryota > Metazoa > Arthropoda > Insecta > Diptera > Drosophilidae > Drosophila > Drosophila picticornis. The sequence goes on along the minus strand of JAWNMR010000047.1, from coordinate 816,884 downwards.
ACATTCACACAGGTCAGTTGCCCACACAGCCGGCTAACCAGCCAGCCTGCCAGCCCATATGACACCTATCCCTACTGGAACCCTCTCTCTCCCTCTCTCTCCCTCACTGTTTTACCTCAATCTACCTCGCTCTCCCTCTCTCTCTCTGTCTCTCTCCCGCTCTGAGTGCCTGTCTGTGTCGCAACTGCTGCTGCTGCACGTAGTGAGAAATTTTAATTAGATTTCGTGAAGGTTACGCTTGCGATTAAAACTTTGGCATTTCCCAAGTAAACGGCAAGCCAATGACGCCAACAACAACCATGACAACAACAAGTGGCTGGTTAAGTGTGCACTACTGTACACACACACACACACACACACACACACACAAGCCTTTCAATTATGATATTAAATCAGAAATACAAAATAAATTCCATCAGGCAAGCTTCAGCAACTGAAGTAATAATCCATAAACGGAATTCAAGTTTAAGGCTAAATAGCAATTCGTCTCAATCAATTTTTTGCATTCTCAGCATCTGCCAAAAAACATCAAGTTCTTTTTTATTCAAGAATTACCAGCACATTTCCTGCACAAATGTTTTTAAGATGAACACAATATTTTTTCAACTGTGCTGAGACTGCCTAAGGTATTGAAACAAGAAGTTCGTATGTTGACCAAATTGACTGCTGTTGATTATTGTAAGGCTGGGAAAAGCCAGCAGTATATATATATATATAGAAGGAAATCATTAATCAGCTTTAAGCCCAACAAAGTGTACACTTTGCTTGCTGTTGTCGGCTTCTAATTTCGAGCGCTACAAAACTGCATTTGCAACTTCTAAAACTAAAATAGGTGGAAGAATATTCTTCTGTCTTTGCTGGCACTCATTATGTGAATCTATTTAAGCAACCGGGGTTGTCGGGTCATTTTGCAACACTGCATTCGAGTCTTTCTAATGGAAATTTGATGTTGGCAACTCTCGTAGTTTTGGCAAGCCCCAAAGTAGGCAACACAATTTGCATTCGTACTCTGAAAGTGAGCAATGGGAATAGAAAATGTTGTGCCAATGCCAAAAAAAAAACCCTTCAACATCCGAGTCCCCTCCCACTCCCCATCTCCCCATCCCCTTCCCCAAGCTGTAAGCTGTACCCAAAAAAAAAAGAGAAAAAAAAACCGAGTGACAAAGTTTTACGTATAAAAAAGAGAGATGAAGTCTAAGTAAAATAGACAGTGTGTTTGAGTATGTGTGCGTGTGGGTGGGTGTGTGTGTGCTTGAGTGCAGGTCATATAACAACAAAGCCTAATTAAAATCCGTTTAATTTCAGGAACAATTAGCGGAACTAGAAGCTGCATTCGCCAAATCGCATTATCCGGATATTTACTGTCGCGAGGAGTTGGCGCGCACGACGAAGCTGAACGAGGCGAGGATTCAAGTGAGTACAACAGCTACTCAGACCTAATACTCTAGCCAGGGATCCCCACACAGATCGTGGGCAAGGACTACGGAGTGGGCAGGTGGTGGGGTGCGGATAATGTTTGAATTAGGGAATTTTTTCTGAACAGTTGTTCAGTTGTTGCACCGGCTTCGAGCAGACGCATCCACAATCCACAACTGTGGATTTTTCGTAGGCAGTGTGAGCACTGATACGATTTAGGGCCATAGTCTACTCTCTCACACACACACACAGCCCCCTCACTGCTTGTGGCGGCACACCCTGTCCGCTGATCATCTCGGTTAGACGATTAGTGTGCGATTATTCCAATTGAATGCTTCGCATTTGGGTGTCGCTCTAAAGTGCTCTCTCCGGGCGACATGGCATCAAAGCCAGCCAATGCACACAAATGCCCTGAGGCCCACTCTCCCTCTCCCTCCACCTCAACCTCCTCACCATCACCATCACCCTCACCCACCCCCACATCCATTCCCCCTGCACGTCTGCGCTGCGACTCTGTTGCGCTTTCAAGTGCGCCGCGGTAATAATTAATTTATAGTTTTTATCATGACTGCGAGACATGTGAGTGCAGCAGGGGGTGGTGATGTCCCTGCGGTCAGGGGTGAATATTGCCAACCACCGCCCGCCGCACACCCCGTCCCCCCGTTGGCCTTACTCCATCGAGCGGTCGAAGATGATGTTTGAAAGCGCCTTTCATCATATTTGCCATTTGAAGTGTTGAGTTACACGGCACAAGGAGCCGACTAAAACTGACAAATTTTACTTGAAAGACTCTCCGTGTATATACATATATATGTATGTATATATATATACATACATATAATCAGTGTCCTTCAACTTCAGTGTCATTTTCATTTGACACACAATAAATACTAAATTATTTTTCAACACAATATCGGAAATTTTGTTACTTTTTCTAACTTGTAGCTTTCGTTGCCTTGCAAAGCGCATTAAAGCTTCCAAAGTGCATCAGCATATTGGCATTGATGACGATGAATGCTTGCCCAGCTTAACTAGCTGAACATTTTGCTTTTCATCAGCCTGAAAGTAAACTAGTTCGATTAAACTAATTGAATGAAAGCTAAATATTATTTTGTTCGATTTTTGGCCAAGAGCCCAAATCAAACAATCAAAAATGTTTACTAAAAAAGTGCTCTTGAGATTATGAGTTATTATTGAAAGCGAAATAACATTTGCCATTTGGCCATTGGTCTACCAGCCACCAGCAATATGACAAATTCATTTGCCAGCCGCTTGATCTGATAATAATGTGAGATGAATAAGCAACTGATTGATATATATGTGTGCACTCACAATCGGATTGAGCATCTGAAAACTGCACTCGCAATCAGGATATTTGCTGGCGATCAAATGACAGCCAAATGCCGGGCTATTAGCACAGCATAAACCATATTTTTCTACAAATGTTCAAATATTTACACATGCACCCCCAGCACTGCACGAGCCTCTAACTTCTCCCCGGCGCGTACAGCGACCGCAACCCTCTAATAACAAGGCACACACACACACACACACACTCACAACACACACACACACACACACACAGAGAGAGAGACAGGTTTGAGCTCTGTTGGTAATTTGAGGAGTGCGCTTGGCGTTTGCTTACAACTTGACTCTGCCACTCACTTAACAACTACAACAGCAACAACAACCAGCCAGTGCAACAACAACAACAAGTCATGTCTACATCATAATTCTGGTTGTTGTTGTTGTTGCTGTTGTTGCCGGTGTTGACGAAATTTGTCGTGTATATATTTTATTGCAAATTTAATGCTTGCTTCGAGGCGCGTCTCTTTGGGCAGGATGAACGGTGGTGGATGACGAGGGGAGTAAATGTGGGCGTTGCTAGCCACATCTGCTTGGAAAATTCATCAAGCAGAGATTTTGCCAAAGTACCAAATTTGTCACATTTATTCCGAAACTACTCGTCCGACATTCGAGTACCCAAATGGTGAATGTGAATAGCGAATGGTTGATGCCTTAATTAAGCAATCTTTTCGACCAATTACTTTCAGTCTTTTATTAAGTTATTACTGTGGTATAACTGACTAGCATCATGTGCTATTCCAATTCTCCAATTCGAACTCATCAGATATCCCCAACAGCAGCTAAAATATATTCATCGATTTCAAGTCTTAACCATTATTATATCCCTAAACAGTCTACGTTAATTTTGCCGTTCAATTTATAACGCACTGTACAAAAATCATATATATTTGTTATAGCCATATCCAACTATCTGTCTTGATGACTCTTGGCATGCATCGGCGGCCCTTATGTCGGACCCATTTGGAAAAGATTACCATATTAAAAAGCTGCTTTGGTGCACCCAAGACAGTAGTCCTTTGTTGTTTTTGACGAATGTTTTAGCTGTGGAAAGTTGTGACTCATCTCATCCACTGATTATCTCAGTGATTCTTTAAAAATCGATTTGTTTACTATTTGTTGAATTCACCAGTTGCCCTGAAAACTGTTCAAAATTAATCATGCAGTCTGTAAAAAAATGGAATCGTTGAAAACCACAATTTGAAGAATCTGTACTTTAAATTAAAGTATTGGAATCAATATGGCTTCCTGAATGAATATCTATAAGTCAAATGCTTTATTTAGATTGGCGGAGAAGTTCAGTTTACTATTTACTATATGAAAAACGAGCTCCTTGCAAAAGAAACGTTGTCAAAACGATCGTCTCGAATATCTAAATAAAGTTTTTAAGTATCTAAATAATTGTTATTATCGAAATCGAATGCTTTTGTTCTCGATTTACGAATCGAGTGGGTGAGTGTGAAATAAAGTGCGATTCTTTCCAGTCGCATATTGAATTATAATTTGATTGCGCAAAAGCGAAACTGTTCTCTCGATTCGCTTCACATAAATAATGCGCAGCAAAAGATACATTTTTTCAGTGAAATGAGAGACAGAAACGAGAAACGAGCAACGAGAGGCAGTTTTTGTGACCGACTCAATGCATATTAAATCTTTCGATGTGCGCCAAGCAAATATGCAATACAAATACAAATGTACAAATGGCTTTTGATTCGAATATATTTTCAAATCAATTACAATTGCAGTCGGTCGAAAACCCACTGATTAAAGAGTTACAAACTCAATCGCAGAAAGAGAGGCCAAAAGGTTGATTTAGTTACTGTCTTCAGGCTATCAATAAGCATAGAAACGCGACCCGACTAAAAGTTGCTCAAAAGGATATTCAAATAAAATTCATGATCTTAGGACTAAATCATAGGATAAAGAACACAGAGACAAAAGAAGAGATGCAAATAGAAACAGAAACTGAATTGTAAAGTTGTTAGAAAAAAGTAAGCTTTAAATGCGTTCCAGATTCAGTCTCGGCGCACATTTGTCAAAGTATTTGGAATCATGTTTTATCTTTAATATTTGTATCTAACAAAAGAGTGGGAGGAGAACAGATACAAATAACGCTGGAAGTTACTAAATAGACAAATACATCGAAATATGATACAAGTGTTGTTGAAATAATTAATGACAAGGCTGGATATTCTCAAAAGAATTAAGGATAGCCACACTGTGTGTGCGTGCAACAAAGGTGATAATCGAGCATTTGCCATTTCCCTGTTAAAGCGTGCAGCTATTTGTGGACCGCGTGTGCGAAACACAATTGCAATTAGACTAGTTCAGTTTAGTTTAGCTGCTTCTTTGTAGGCCAACGCACCGCAAACATTCAGCCAAATGATGGGCAACTCGAATGCAGCAATAACAACAAGAGCAACGAGAACAAACAACGCCAAAGAAGTACAACAACAAAGACAATTAGGCTAAAAACCCTAAACGGGGCTGAATTGAAAAAACCAAAGCACAAAACATTGCACTGAGCGTTATGCGGGTCAAAATTTGATTAAATGTTGAACGTAAATTAAATTTGAATACGTTTAATTTTCATATTTCCGTCGCGGCGGCAACAACTCTGAGTGTGTGTGTGTGTGTGCGTGTGCGGGTGTATCTGTGTGTGTGTATGTGTGTGTGAGTGTGTTTTTTGTGTATATTTTTAATGCATGGTTATTTGCAGTAATAATTTATCTAATTAGTTGGGCTGCCTGCTTATTTGGATTGACCACATTAGCCGCAGCAGCGAGAAGCACAAAACTAAAATGAAATATTCTAAAATTAATTAAACAAAGTATGCAACATTTCAGGCAGATATGTAAAGTATGCAGTATGCTTCAAGCTTTGTTTGAATTTGTATTCTCTGTACGAGTTAGGATTCTAAAAAACATTTCGATTCGCCACATTGCAAATCCTAATAAAGTCTAAAAAGAAAAAAAAAACTGTGAAACATTTAAAGCACATCAGATCCGAATACTGAAATAAGCCAAAACTTTGTATTTCAAGTACTTTCGGATATATTAAAGCCATTCCAAGACATGTACCACATCGATATATATTATATATTTATATATATAATTAAAGGGCATCTCAAAGAGCTCGTTTTTTAAATTTGTTTTTTAAATTTTTTATTTATTTATTTTTTTTTTGTATGTGCATCTATTTGGAGGTGTGTGTGTGTGCGCCATCAAATGGATCCTTAATTGAGTTACTCCGCCCCACACACACACACACACACACTCACACACACACACAGCAATATATAGACTGGCTGGATAGACAAACTGAGAGATATACAGTCAGACCAGAGACAACGTTTCGACAATTTCAACCCTCCAACAAACATCTCATAGCTGATGGTTAAGAGCATTTTTAACACACACACACAGACACACACACACACACACACACACACATAAATGTGCTGTTCTCTGGGCTGGCATTTTTATGCTGGCAGCCAACCAAATGAAACCGAACGAGCCATCAAGTGGGCTCAGAAAACAACCCCCAAAACAGAGAGGGGCAGGGGCCAAAGAGCCCAACTGCCAGCCCGACTGCCTGCCAGCCTGACTGCCTGCCAGCCTGACGGCCTGACTGCCAGCAAGCTTGTATTTTTCATTAAAACCAACACACACACACACACACTCAGACAGATACACGCACACAGAGAGTTGCACACACATTGCCATGGACAAAGATAATAATAATGATAAAATAAATACAAGAAAAATGCCAAAGACGTCCAAGAAACGACGACGACGAGGACAAGGACGAGGAGGGGGAAGATGTCTGACTGCCTTTGGCCCCAGTAAAAGCAAAGCAAACCACCACTCGCAACAGTCCACCCCCCCACACCTACCGATTCACCCACACACAAACTACCCCCTGGCCCATCCCCGTCCTCACCCCCTGTGGACTTGTCTTTGCCGCCATTACGGGGCGCTCGATGCCTTGTAAGTAACTCAAAGCAAGCTGAGCAGCTTTCAAAATGTCGGAAATTTTTACACAACCCCCAACCCAACCCAACCCAACCCATCCCAGCCGAGGCAAGCCTCTAGCCGACCCGCCCACCCCGGCCCCGCTGCATGTTGTCTATGCTTGGCGCGGGCTTTCATCTTGGCAATTTCTTTTTGCCATCAAGACGCAGGACCCACAGCAAGCAGCAAGCAGCAAGCAGCAAGCAGCCGCCAGCCAGCAGCCCGCACTCCGGCATCCAAGTCGCAATCGTGAGGACCATCTTTAATAATGTCTAAGCAGCACACACACACACACACGCACACACACACCCACACACACACACATAGTCCCGTCGATGTTTCGCTTACAAACAGCGTCGTCAACTTATTTTCAATTTCAATTTTGTAGATTTTTTCACTCATAAGACGACGACGTCGACAGACGAGAACGCCCCCAGTATGGGGCAAGCAGTAGGATGCACGGCAGGAGGGGGAGGGGAGTTCTTACCATTTGCCATTGCCTTTTTTCATCATCCGCCTTCCATTTTCTCCTCTCCGCTGAAAACTGTTTTTTACCCTCGCGAGAGTTTTTCAAAGTGACATTTCTTTTTCCTTTTCCTTCTTCCATTTTATTTTTTGTGTGGCTTTTTTTTTGGGTGAGGAACGTTTGGCTAATTCAAACAACTTAAAGGTCCGGCAACGCTTTAATTGATGTACATTATTTTTTCTTACCTCTTACACTGTTTTTTGTTGTTGCAGGTTTGGTTTCAGAATCGACGAGCCAAGTACCGCAAGCAGGAGAAGCAGCTGCAAAAGGCATTGGCACCATCTGTGATCCCGTCGTGCAACGGCATGATGCGGAACATTCAAGGCTATAGCGTGTCCCGTGGCTATCAGCCCTATCCACACCACAACACCATGAATCGCTATCCACAGGTAAATTAAGCCCACATCCAACACACACACACATTGGCAATGGGGAATAACTTGCTTTCTTTCTGCACTGCAGGATCTCTTCCAAATGGGCGCCTCCTCATATCCTGGCATGACGCAGCCATTCTCAATGGCGCACAGCACGAATATGGGCTCGGTGGGCGTGCGTCAGGACTCGATGGGTAAGTTCACAATAATATCTATCGCAGGCTATTTCAAGCGTTCAACCAATCCCGATCAAGCAACAGATTTTCTGAGCTCTGATCTCGCACTGCACTTGGGAGGACGTGTTCAATTTGGCCCGCCACCTGCCACAAACTGATTTCACAAGCTTGCATTCTGCGCCTTTTAACGGCTGCCACGATCGGGGCAGTTGGAGCTTTCACTCATGCTTCCATTCCACACGGGGGCTTTTGAGCTGTTGGCTCAAAGCTTGGCTGAGGCATGCGCATTGTGTGTCCAGCGTCTTCTGCTCTTGCAAGCTGGCTCAAAGAGAATTAATTGGTTCTTTTGGTTCTCTTTGTGGATGGCTTAAACCAATGAACTCTCTTTACTCTTCTCAAGAAGCTTCTCTCTGAGAGCACTGACAAATCGTTCTTCTAATTGATTTCGTGTGATGCTCTCAGCTTTGTCTTTTCAATATTTTTCAGTTATTGAATAACTTTGTATTCTACGCCCTTGCAGGGGGAGGAGACGTGTTCTACCCATAAGGTGTATATGTTCTTGATCAGCATCAAGAGCCGAGTCGTTAAAGACTTGCTCTTCTTTAGTCTCATGCGCAGAGTAGTTTCAAAGCCAACTCAATGAGACTTGGTACATTAGGGACTACTTCTCACAATGAGTTGAATCGAACCAAACGAATCTGTGGAAACCCGTTGCAAACTTAATCAGAGCCGCGACGAATCGATACGTAGAAGGTAGAAGGACTCTGAAAGGATATTTCATTGGATTGTATCCGATTATATGCGAAGTGTATTTACTTCATGAGTTTAAATCTAAGCCAATTTAAGTCAATGTAAATTTGAGTAGGCCCTAACTCTATAGGGATTTTGTTGTTGATCAAGTTACGTATACGTATATATATATATATATATATATATATGTATATGTATGCGTATATCAGACTGGGAAATGGCGTGTGAAGTTCCAATTGATTGTTATGATTATCGGCTGCATTTATGAAGCTGAAAGTCGCCGTCTCGACTACTGCCACTGTCTTATCAAATTCATCAACCGAAGCCGTAAACAAAACCCGAGAGATAAACAATGATTGCTTATGGCAACTATACGCATTTGTATAATATGGTTTTTATATATGCACATTAAATACTAATAATAATAGCAACAAAAAGATGGCTTAGTGCAGGGCCAAAAGATGGCTTAACCGGATATTATGAGGCGAAAGAAAAATGTGGAGACAGTTGGAGCATGGGAAATGGTTGTGCAAAGGGCGACGACGAATGAAAATTCAGCAAATGAATTTCCGCCCAAGCAAGACGAAAACCAAGTCAAGACAAGTTTCTCAAGTGCTGTGGCTCGCATGTCTCTCATGTCCAGCAATAAAAGCACATCCTCTGTGTGCTACTCAGAGATATTTGTTCATGTAGTGAATTTCCGCAGCACGGAAATCTTTAATAATTTCCAAAATATTCATAAGCATAAGAAACAAAACAAAAATAACGTTGATTCAATCTACACTTGAGCTAATCTCTGTGTCTCCCCCTCTCTTTGGAATACCATATATATTTGCAGGCATGTCACCGGAGGATGAATGGTATAATAAAAGCCTATCCGCATTGCGCATGAATAGCTCGCATCATCCGAACTTGTCGGCACCGATGCTGCAATACCAAACATAATCAAAAACCTTTGACGACTTCTTTTAAAAGATCACAATTCAATCTGGCACCTTTGGAGTGCGATCTTTTAGGGGCGAGTGCGTCAAATGGGCAGCAGCTGCACATAAGGTATATACTACACATAGTACTATATTCTTATATATATATATATATATATATACATATATATATATATATTACACATATATATATGTATACACATATACTTAGTTAGGCATAGCTATAAATCTGTATCTGTATGTATTTAGAACTATTCCTCATGTATTTCAAGTATCAATTGCTTGTATGGGTGTGCGCGCGTGTGTGTGTGTGTGTGTGTGTGTGTGTGTGTGTGTGTGTGTGTGTGCCTGTATGTATGTGTGAAAATACTTAAGCTATTGAATGTCAAGTACTATAATTTACGTGTGTGTCACTCATATATTTATATATATATACATACATATACATATACATATATATATATATATATATATATATATATATATATATATATATTTATATAAATATTAATAAAAACATGTACTTCTAAGACTTGTTGATATTTTTCTGTGTAATAATTTTTTTTTTTTTTTTGCCAAAACCAAAACCTTGAAACTAATGCAAAGTCGTATTAAGCGTAATGTAATAGTCAACTAGTCATAGCAGCTAAGCGAATTGTGTATTGAGATTTTAGCGTGACATTATAAAAACAAAAACCAAAGGCAAAGTATTGTATGATATGCACGAGCACACATACCCTATGTATACTACACAATATTACAAAAAGAAAAAACAAAAAAAAATACAAAAAAAGAACACGAAAAAAAGTTTATGGGACAACGCCTAGGATAAGTCAGAGATTGTTAATAACGAATAGATCTAGAGCTCTACACACACCAAGCATTCACCACTAATTCATTCAGCTACAGTCTCCATAAGTAAGGTAATTTCAGTTGTTCTTCAATTTTAACACGCCACTCGTTACTCGGCAATAGTCGCTCGCTACAACTTCATAAATAATATCCAAATGCAACTAGTTTAAGCTACTCGCTACTCGTTACTTTATTAGACGAGTATTCGTCGTTGTCAAAGCTGGCGAAATCACATCGACATAGGTAGCGAGAACGAGAGTGTCATCAAGCAATCAACCAATCAATCCAACAACCCAACAATAGCAATTACAATGGCTATCCGAAAACATCATTCGAAACTATTTAAACTTGTGTAACTAATTATAAGTGGATTTTTTTTAGCTAAGCAATGCATAAGCGAGAGTTAAATTTAATAATTAATTATAAATAAAAACGAACACTACAAATGAAAACTAAATTTAAATAAATGAAAGCATTAAAACCAAAATGACCGCAACAAATACAAAAATAAAATATAACAACAAAAAATATGAAAAAATTACATAAACTATATATATTTAAATACGAAAAACCAAAAACATGTTTAACAAATTATGCCAAAAAACAGCAAATGAAAAATAAATAAAACTAATAAAAAAAAGAACTAATTTTTATCATTACAGGTAATATCTAAATTTTTTATTTAAATTTTTTTTAATACATTTTGTGTTAATTTGGCTGAAGTGCTTATCAGATTAATAGCTGTATGGGTTCAACCGCCTGCAGTTGTTTTTATTTTGCTGGCCAGACCGCGGGCTTAACTTCTATTGGGAATTAGTATTTAATCTTGGAAATCCCGAAAATATCATTCAACTGTATTTTATATACAATCTGACCACATAAACACAACCCGATCTACGGCAGCAACAACCCCAATATGGTTGTGAAATCTGAGTAGTGCAGACCTCAGCAAATTCTCCACTGGCTCCCGAAAGAGATCTCATTGTGTTTGATGTATAAATAAGTAAGCAGGAATTTGTTTTGTATACTTTAATATTTACTTCGATTGCAAGCCATACGATAGCTCGCATAAAGCCATCATTGAAGTCGTCAATAAACATTAAGGGCTACTGAGGTGAGTAACGTAAATAAAAGTCTCACATTTTCTATAAATATTTATAATTAATCAACTGGAAAATGAGACACAATTTGAAGTACTCAAATTTTATAAGAAATATTTATGAAAAGTTCATAATATGATTGAGGATTTGTGTACATTATTATGCTATGTATTATTTGATAAGCCCATATCTTTGTTTACCTTTCTATATCTGTAATGTATATATCTATATATATACATATATATATATATATAAAATAACACATATATGATTATACTTCAATCTTAAAGTAGTTCAAATCGAGTTTGTTTTTTGGCCAACACAGAAATATGGAAACAGTCACAGACACCAGCGACTAAAGTTATTATTCAATGATTTATTCGATTTAAATTGCCAATGTAGAAGTGCATATGCGTTACGGCTGTATTTATGTCGTTTGTCTCATCTCATCGGGTGTCTCCTTAACTAGATATGTAAATGCACACGTGCGCGTTCAATCGTTGGCAATCGATATACTCGTTAAAACAACATGCAAAAAAGGAAGAAAAACCAACAACTGCAGAATTTGGCTGAAATGCCCATCCCCCAAAAGGCAAACAAACAAAAAAGAAAGAAAGAAAAATCAATTTGTGGCTCTGTGCTGCTCCCTGTCTCTGTCTCTGTCTCTGAGACTGCGCCTGTCTCCGCCCTCTCTCAGTGCGAGTGACGCCCCGCCCACAATGTGTGTCTGTCTGTCTGTCCGTCTGTTTGTCTGTCCGTCTGCCTGTTTGTTTGTCTGTCTGTTTGTTTTGGGGTCTATGCATCTAGATGGTTGTGAGCAAGTCGGGCGACGGGCAACGCTCACAAAGTAGGCCAGACGAATGATCCAGTTGGGTATTCGGGCCCGCAGATATGTCGCATCCCTGCATCCAAAAAGTGACTACCATTATTGCTGGTCAGAGGGTAACTGTTAACCGTGCACTGCCAGCCCAGTTGCTCCACAATATGGCTGCACCTCGTTGCGACTGTATAGCGTATGGCCCAGTTGTCTGCTCGCCCAGCTCTTGTTCAGCGCTGTGCAGATCGGTAATTTAACAGATCGTTGACATTGAGGATGACCGGCTCCCAGGCGGCGGTTCGCCTATTAAGGGTCATCAGCTCCTCGCAGCTCGCACGACTTGGCAGCGGGGTTATTGTGTTAAAGATACTGCCCATGGTCAAGGTTAGAACAGCAGACATCCAATCCAATTTATCGTCTTGTGCTTATTTCCCGCATTTTGAATTTACCTATCACGTGCAACATGAGCTGTTGGCTGTTTTTACAGAACTACAAACCAGCTAGAAGCTTGGCAGGATATCGATGAAAGCTCTCTCAAGCAACAGCTACACAAATTGAAAGGTCACCTTTAGGCACTCGTCTCCTGCTCGAGTCGAGTACCGCAACATTAGAAACTACTCCCATTTTGGCTGAGACTTGATACCGCTTGTGCGATCCGATGTTTTGTCAGACTTATTATAGCGCCTAGAAAGTAGAGAAGAATTATTTATTGTAATTTGTAATGAAAATGCGCATCGATCTATTAATTATAATATTTGTATTTTTTTATTTATGTTTTTCGACGGGTTTTTCGCTTGTTGTATACACTTTGTTAGCATGCGTGTGTGCGTGTGTGTGTGTGTGTGTGTGAGTTTGTTTAAGTGTGTGTGAGTGTGTGTGTATATGTATACACTTTTATTTAGAACAAAAACACGAAAAAAATAATGATCTAAAAGTTCTAAAAATAAAGTCAGTGTTTCATATATGCATATAAGAAAATTGTACCATAATAAACACCCGTCATGCTCTGTGGAGTGTGTGTTGCTGTTTTGTGTGCGTGTGTGTGTGTGTGTCTGTCGTTGTTGTTATTGTTGTTGTACACAAGCGTTACACAAGCGTTACCCAAACGTACATACATACATACATTCATATATATTTATGCTAAATTACAGCAAGAAAAAAAATGTTGTTGGATGTGTGAGTTTTAGGTTTAACACTTCATAATCATACAATATTCACGTTTTACTTAATGTTTTCTTTATATTTATATTCATATTCTTATTAATATTATATCTTTTAAATACATAATTTGTAGTAGTAACTTTTTCTCTACTGCAGTTGCATGCCTGTTCTTGTTTCTGTCGTTGTTTCCGTTGTCGTGTTATGCCCGAAATGGATCTGCTGCTTCTAAGCAGTCATCCAGCAAAACCATTTGTGTATCTGTCTGTCTGTCTCTCTGTCTGTCTGTCTCTCTGTCTGTCTGTCTCTCTGTCTGTCTGTCTTGCTTGTCCGTAAAATTAAGAGACATTGCTCTAAACTAGAAACGCCTGAAATGGCTAGTTTCCATCTACAGTTAAGAGCAATGTCTTCACTTGCAAACATACTTAGATGTATGGATATATATATATAGATATATAGATATATATATAGACATATGTATATATATATGAATATATATACATGGAATTAAAAACGAAAAAAAAAGAACGTAGTCGATAGAGGGTCAGACTGCTTTCAAGTCTATATCATATCGTGCGATTGTGATGTCTTAGAGAAAGAAAGAAAAAGGGTTTATCAACTAGTATTCATCATTGTTAAATGCACCCCAAATCAACGTGTGAAGACGTGAAATGTTAGACATCTGGTAGAATGCATATTTCAAACGCAGGAACCGCAAGTAAAGGTTATTTGGAGTAATTGGACATTACATAATCTTCGCGTATCCAAACTGATATTTCATTTCTGGATTTTTGTGCATAAGGAATAATGATTGTATATTCATTTTGACGAAAACAACTGAGGCCAATGTTATTATTTTTCAAGAGACCAAATACATCTTAAAAGAACAAAATTAAAGTTATTGTATTTTGACGAACTTAACTTTTCAAAAATAAGCTCTTTTCCATACACATAAATAACAGCAATGTGCACGCGCAAAACTTTAAAATAATCATTCTTTGTGTGAGTAAATACATCAGTTAAAAGAAATAATCATTAAATTCTGATATTTATAATAAAATATATAATTGTTACGGTCCCTGTTCAATTGGATAAGTAGAAAAAAGAGTTGAAACAAGACAAATAAACATTCCACTAATTAACCAAATCTATAAATGTTTATATATGTGTGTGTGTGTGTGTGTGTGTGTGTGTCATCAGATAAGTCTCCTTAAAGTCCTTAAAATGTAAATTAAGATTAGAGTTCTTGGGTAGCTTAAAAAAAAAAACTAATCTATTAAAATGTGGACACACACACACACCACAACCTTTGGGCTTAACGGCTAGGCGATATAACGATAGTTGCATGTAGATGAAGATATATCGTTGTGCGATATATCCGCCTGTGACCAGACCAGCTCAGTATTCCTCGTTGCGGGCAGGGTGCACACCTTTCACTTGGCAAGGAACTCGACGCTGACAGGTAGCGCCACTTTTTTGGCTGGCGGCATTTCGATAGAGTCGTTCTGCTTAAATGGAAATTAAATGGAAAAAAACACAATCGTCAGCGATAAATTGACAGCGATTGGTTAATTGTTTGTGTGTGTGTTAACCTACCAATTGGGAATTGTCACGCTTAACCGAGACGGCAGTTGATTTCAGCGTAGCGGACGACCCCTCGCTGTCAGCATCGTTGTGATTGTTATTCGTCGATGATGACTTGGCTGGTGCGCTGCTGCTCGTAGTGCTGCTGATGCCCGATGAGCCCAAATTAGCATTGGCAGCTGTTTGCGGCGTATTGTTGCTGTTGCTGTTACTGTTGCTGGTGCTGTTCGCCAGATCGCTGTTGGAACTGGTCGCCGTGTCTGACTCATCCACAATGGTAATGGTTGGCGCGTTGGAAATCGCCGCTATTGATTTGTTAGCAGATGCTGCTGCAGAGCCATGGGCATTCCCAGCAGCAGCAGAAGCAATTGGAGCAGTTGCTGTTGCAGCAGTGGCACTCTCGCTTGGCTTCGGCGCAGTGGTTGTTGCTGCGCCACTCATCAGTTCTGGCTTCTTCTTTGTGTTGCTGGCATTTGATGAGGATGATGATGATGATGTTGATGTTGTTGTTGATGATGATGATGCACCTGCAGTTGCTGTTGCTGTTGCTGCCTCCTCCTTTTTGGACAACTCTTGGCTGCTGGGTTCGCTAGCATCGTTGTTGGCTGCCGATTTGCTGGCCACAACCGCTGCGCCGTCCACTGCAGCCCCGTTGGCACTGGCACCAGCCACCGCAGTGGCAGCAGCAGCAACAGCATTTACGGCTGCAGTTGCAGTTGCAGGTCCAGCAACTGCAGCTGGAGCATCGCTGCTCTCCTCGACGTTCGACTCTTCCGCCTTGGTGGACGCATTCGCTTTAAACTCCTCAACAATCTGATCAAGATCGTAGCGTCGCCGATAGTTTGCATAAAAGGAGCGCACATGCGCCTCCGTCTTCGTGCCCACCACTTTGGCTATCATCTGAAACGAAAACATGGCATTCGAATTCTGGCTTGAGTCTGGATTTGAGACAGATTTAATGCATTACGCACTGCGCACTACGCACTACACACTACGCACCGGAAAGTTTTTGCCCCAATCGCGCAGCGCGAGCAGCGCCACTTGAACCTCATCTGGTGTCCAACGGGCCGACATGCGGGGTTGAGCAGCGGCTGCTTCGGTGTTGGCAGCCGTGTTGATGGTCGCAGCAGCAGTGGCAGCACCGCCACCGCCGCCACCGACGCCTCCTCCGCCTGCTCCGTCATCCGGATTAATGTCGCTGCAGTCCTTATCCAGCTGTTCCATCGTTTGCCTATTCTTCTGTATCTGCAATTGGGTCGAGTCGGGTCAGTGAGTCGATTGTCTCGCTGGTGTGTGTGTGTGTGTGAGTGTGTGTGTGTGTGTGTGTGTATGTGAGTGTAAGTGTGTGATATTTTATGCGTATAAATGTGTATGTGTGTGTGTACAACATCTACTCCAAAAGAACACATGCAATCCAAGCCTGGTTGACAATTTCACTGTTTCCAATTCCAATTTGAAATCATCTATCGAATTTTCATTTTCATCCAAGAAAAACATTTGCTCAAAAGTTGCAACTGATCGGCAGATAATTTTAAATATAAAATAACTATTTCTCTATTGACTCTATTGCAGAGCTGCGAAGTGAAAGTGTCTCAACAGAATAGAAGTCACAGTCCCGAATCGGCTACTGTACCATTTCCAGATATACAAATTAAGCCAAGCCTGACTAAGCTGAGAGAAAACAACACATAAGACACCAAAGCACATAATACTGAACCAATAGTTGGACGACTTGAACTAAGCTTGGGGGTTGAGATTTTAGCAGGTGAAATTTGGAATCTCTCAGCAATCTCTTGCGATCGTGATTAGTACCAAGCGAGGAGGCAGCAAGGACAAACAAACAAAAATATGATGGGTATGGGTTAAGTCTTACACAGGAATTTCTTACTTCGGCCATAAGGGAGGCTACTCTACGCTTGCCTTCGGCTAAATATTCTAATGGATTTTTGCAGCCGGCCAAGGCGGTGAGATCATCGTGGTTGATATACATGCCGCGTGGCGGCTTGCGCTTGGAGCGATCAGCTGCCGCGGCAGCAGCGGCGCTGGTGTGTGTGGAACGTTTTGTAAGTGCAATGCTGTCCGGGCCGGAGATGGGACGCCGATTGCCGGTACGTCTGTGTCAAAGCAGCGAATGAAAGCGTTGCATGGGGTAGGGAACGAAACGGGGACGGGGACGGGGACGGATCACACAAGCAACAGAAATTAATGCAAGTCAATGAGAATGTTGTGCATGTACGTGTGTGTATGTATGTATGTACTCATGTGTGTGTGTGTGTGTGTGTGTGTGTATTTGATTCATAATTGGACATATTGTTGGTCAACAGGTAATGCAACATTTTTGTTTAATTTTTGTTTTTTTTTCGGTTTTTTGTACGGGTTCAAGGAGAGAGAAAATGGGAGAGAGAGAGAGAGAGAGAGAGAGAGAGAGAGAAAAACTTAGCATTAGCTTTGAGATTTTAACAACATATTTAGCTCATTTTGTAGTTATTGATTTTTTTGTTTTTTGTTTTTGTTTTGTATATATTTAACATATATTGGAATATGGGAATATCTACCTCCAATGCGTGTGACAACTTTTACACATGCGCCCCAACGGCGAATCGAACAAAATGTAGCAGACAACATTGCAATTCTTGCAGAAACCGCCCACAACAACGCGTCGATTGTTGTTGCCATTGTTGTTGTGGTTATTGCTGCTGCTGCTGCTGTTGTTGTTGTTGTTGTTGTTGGTGTAACCATTGCCATTATCGTTGCCACCGATATTATCATTCTCAATATCATCGTTATCGTATTGCAGATTAAAGCCGGGCAAAGTAAATCCAATCATATCATCGCCCATCGAATTCGTATAAATGCACAGCTCCGTGTCCAGATCGTTGCTGTTGCTGTTACTGTTGCTGTTGGTGTTGGTATTGCTATTATTGCTATTATTGCTGCTGCTGCTGCCAATGCCGCCGTTATTGTTGCTGCTGCTAGTTTCTGGAGTTGATGCTGAAGTGCTGCTGCTTGTGCCATTTCCATTGCTGCCGGGCGTTCCAGAATTGGGACTGCTGCTGTTGTTGTTGTGGTTGTTGTTGTTGTTAATGTTGTTGGTATTGTTATTGTTGTTATTGTTGTTGCTGTTGTTGTTGTTGTTGTTGTTGTTGTTTGTCGTGGAATTGTTGTTGTTCGCCCTCTGCCCAACCGAAATAATTGTTGTCGTCATTATTGTTGTTGTGGGTTTTGTTGGGGATCGCGGTGAATAAGTTGTTTAAATATGCCAACGCAGTCGCAAATAGCAGCAGCAGCAAGCGAATATATATGTACATATATACATATTATACATATTATACACATATGCATATGTACATATATATTTAAATATATTATTATTTTTTAATTTTTTTAATTTTTTTTTTTAATTGTTGATTGCAAGGGGTACGTTGTTAACGAATTTTATTTTCGATTTTTTATTGTGCGTATGTGAGACATTAAATGCAAAGAGAAGAGAAAAAAAACAGTTGTTGGTTTTGGCTTTAGTTCACTTGGTAACACTTAAGAGGTAGTTGTAGTTGTAGTTGTAGTTGTAGTTGTAGTTGTAGTTGCAGTTGTAGTTGTAGTTGTAGTTGTAATTGTAGTTGTTGTTGTTGTTGCTGTTGTAGTAGTAGTTGTTTCTGCTGCTGAAGTCCCCGCACACTAACATGTCACCCCAACCCATCCCACCCGAGCTCACCGTTCGAACCACAAACGAAGATCAAACAAAATGCATCTCTTTGCATGTGCTTCTTCTTCGCCTTGTGGTTGACGTTGCTTATCTTATCTTTTTTTTTATTTTTTTTTTTGTTTTTTTTTGTTATCAAACTCGCTTTGCTGCTTTTTCGACTGCGAAGCGCATTGGTGTATGCATTGGCATGTGTATTTGTGAAATGTATTTGTGTGAAACTGTATAAATATATATATGTATATATATATATATATATATATATGTCTGTGTGTGAGTGTGTTGTACGTTTTCAAAATTCAAAAAGAACATCTTTTCGCTTGTTTTTTGACTAATGATCCAAATGCTCTGCACTGAAATAAACTCAAAACATCGTACAAATAAACACATTCATACATATATATATATATATATATATATATACGTATATATATATATGTACGTATATATATATATGTACGTATATATATATGTATATCTATGTATACATATACTCAGATACCTGTATACATACATTAACCAGATTCAAATGGCTAAATTATCTTTCTCTCTCTCTCTCTCTCTCTCTCTGTGTTGCTCTCTCTCTCTCTCTCCCTGTCTTTCTCTCTCGCACTGTATCTTAAAGATACCTTAAAAGAAAATAATTGCACTTTGGATGCAATAATAAAATAGCAAAGTTAGCCTGAGTTTAGCTTGAACAAGTAACGAGTACTCCTCGCACAACGATGAAGACGCAACGAGTCAGCGGAAAGGCCAATGGCAGCGTGTTCGTTTATTTGCCAATGAGCAACGAGTAATTGCAGCGAGTAACGAATCGAGAACAAACTCAAAATAGAAATCTAATAAAATGGAGCTTTATATTTTTTGGGGGTAAATTAATGAAAAAAAAATTATGTTAAATTGCAAACTAAACAAAATCGGGGAACAAAACGAAAATAATAATAACAAGACTAAACATATCCAGCATACGCAACATGAATGCCACATATGGTATGAGTGTATATTATATAGATTATCAATAATTAGTCAAGAGTTAATGCAGTTAACTATGTGCCTGGGAAATTGCGGGTAGCATGTGAGGAGTAGTGTGTGTGATGTGTGTGTGATGTGTGTATGATGTGTGTGTGATGTGTGTGAATGTATGTATGTGTCATTAGGTGAATAGAGTACATATTTGAACTGTAGTGCTACAAACAAGTAATTGTATCAGGCTGAACGCGATTGCTTGCAGCCGACCTGCTCTCATCTGACAATTAACACAATCCAAATCGATGCAAAAGACCAAATGAACAGATTGACGAATATTTATATAATTTTTGAGAATATTTGTTGTTTCTTCTTTGGCTTGGTTTTATCCGCATGGCTTATGAATAAGAAACACGTATATTTAAATGTTGGTTTTCTTTTCTGTTTAATCTTCTTGCAAACAATATTTGAAATTGATTAGCATTATGTGTGTGATTATCATCAGCATTATCATGAATAATATTTATTATTATTATCAACATATTATCAATTGTTTTATATATATGTTTTATATATGTAGCATAACTATTAATTCATATATGTTTAATTTTTGATATGCTTTTTGTGCTTTGTTTAGTTTCGTTTCGTTTCGTTTAGTTTAGTTTAGTTTAACTTCAACACATAAAAGCATTAAATTAGTATTTGATTTGTATATAAGTTACTAGATTGTATTTACTATATAATAATTTAGCACATTACGCATTTTAGTAAAAAAAATATATTTATATATAAATCCTTATATATATGTATTTATAATCTGTATAAATAAAAAGTCTATTTGCGTTAACGTCTAAAGTCCCGCTGATTGATTGCTATTTTTGCTCGCATTTCTTTCTTTATAGTCAGAACATAAAATCAATATTTAAAAAACAAAATTATTTTCTAAGCACAGGCAAAAAAAAAAAAAAATTGAATGTCCCAAAAAATACGATAAAATATGAAATACATAGTTTTTTCTTGATGTGTGGGTAAATCTTAGGAGATGCTGGTCAATGATTTGGTTTTGGCTACAGATTCTCGTGATTACATGTATGAAACGTTTGGTTTGGTGTGGTGTGGTTTGGTTTGGTGTCGTGTGGTGTGGTGTTGTGTGGTATTTTGTGGTATGTGTGTCGTGTGGGGTGCTTATATGCTTTAAGTTCTTATGAGATGTATGCAGGCACGGCGATTATCTGAAAGAATAACGAATCAGATTTATACATCTACATATACAACGATCATGTGGGCTGGAACCCCGCGACTAAGCTACACTTTCCACGACACTACACTACACAACAAATTATGTTGCATATCTCAAGAGATTCCCGAAATTGGGTAACTTAAAAAATAAAAGTAAGCAAGTAAGTAAGCTAGAAGACACCGTGAGACATAATTGTAATCATTCGATAACTTAATGCATATGTTATGATTATAGGTATACCTTAAGATAATTACAATTCGAACATAACTTTGGCTCAGCTCAGACTAATCGAGTTTCTTGCTTAAGTGCAAACGGAACCGTTCAACACCAACTTTAAAGTTGTTTGAACAACATGTGAATAGTCTTTTGTATGCAAGCAGAAGCATTATTATTTTATAATTGATAACATGATGCTTATTGAATAGTTTGTGCCTATAATTTTCCCTCACCGTTTGTCAGAACTCATCAATTACTAGTCCTTCAGTTAGTCAGGCAGTGCAAATTATTTTAAGTTCTGGAATACCTATTCTATTCTTTGTCCGCTTAGTCACATTTGCATCCCTTCCCAAATTCCCCAGCTTTTAATGAAGCTATCATGTTTGCACACACACAGAGCCGTAGGCAAATACCTAGACTCAAACATTCATATAACCGAGTGTTATTCAGATGTCATGTTCAAAATGCAACACTGCAGCAGTGCAGCACTGTCCCATGCCCAAAAACGTTATCTATAAAATCTGTGCTTTCGTTTCGTTCGGCTTTCCTTAAAATAGAAACTCGCGATAAGCAACAATAGCGTTTGTAGTTTAATGTAACATTTTTCGATAAGAAATATCTTGAACGGGAAACGATATACGTCAAATTATAATTGTAATCAAAAGCAATTACAAAATACGGTTTCAAATCGAATCAGCAATTAGCCAGAATGCTTCTTAAGCTAATTTGTAAGTCAAGTGTAGTATAAAATATCTACTGAAATGATAATTTTAGGTATGCTGATCTTTAATTATCATTATTACAATACTCCTCTCAAAATATTATTCACTATCTATGTAAAAGGCTACCCTGTTTTCCATAACCTGCTGTGGCGCATAATAAATAAAATACTGAAACATTTAAGATCTATTTTTATTAAGAGAGCAACGATTCTTTCGTTAAGTCGATCCGATATGCCAGATACCCAGATGTGCATATATACCCGACCCATAATTAGTATAAATGGACTGTATGTGTGTGTGTGTGTGTGTGTGTGCGTGTGTGTGTGTGTGTGTGGCAAAAAAGACCTAGACTAACTAGACTAAGTGAAAGGAGAGCCATCCTTTCTTTGTTGCTACCATTTTATGTTATTTGTCTGTTTGATTGTATGGGTGGGTGTGTGTGTGTGAGTATGTGTGTGTGTGTGCGCGCGAGTGTGTGCGTCGGCGAGAGTGTGAGTGTGGGTGTGTGTGTGAGTGTGAGGGTGTGTGTGAGTGTGAGTGTGAGGGTGTGTGTGAGGGTGTGTGTGAGTGTGTGCGTGTGTATGAGGGTGTGCGTGTGTATGAGTGTGTTAATTGCTGGATGAGTGTAAGGGAAGATCTCAAGGTATAAATTATTTATTCATGAATGAAATAGAGCTGATGATGATGATGATGATTATGATGATTATGATGATTATGATGATTATGATGATGAAGATGATGATGATTTATGTGTATTGGGGAAGGATGGTGTATATCTGTGTATATGTGCATATGTGCATATGATATGCACAAGTATGTGTGAATAGAGACATGAAGGGTGGGGGGCGAGGTGTCGGTGAGGAGTGGAGTCTTGCTTTGTCGTTTGTTTGTTGAGCTCTAAGTTTTAACTGATAATTACCTTGTCATCATTATCAGATTCTTCATTGCTGCCCACTTCGCTGCCATTCTCGGAACCCTCTTTAACTGCAGCCTTTGTCGTTTTCTCCTGGCGGTCCATGGCGCTGCTGCGATGACGCGTTTTCTTCCATGAATAATAGTATTTAACCAAACTGGCTATTGATTTGTCCGGCAGCTATAAATGAAACAGGTACCATTTGTGGGATTAGAGACACGCGTTTAACTTGATCAATCATCATCAGTAATAATTATAGCTTACCATCTGGCGTATGCGATGGAAACTTTTGCCATGAAACTGAAATGCCTGGTCGAAGAGCACTTTATCCTCGATAGTCCACTCATCGGGAAATGGCGTGAAATTGGCCAAATCCATGACCGCACGCTCCAGATCGTGCTTGTGCCAGAAGAGCATGCCTAACGCCTGTTCGCCATTATAGCCATACTTCTCCTTGGCCACCGAAATGTATTCCTCCACTAAAGTTGAAACTTGCAATTAGTATTCAATGACTAATAATCTCCCAGATTGCACCTACATTTCATGTCGGGTATCTCCTTGGTGGGCGACCAGACCAACAGCGCGCGTTCGTTGATGTGCTCCGGACGGCGATCCGGCTCAGCCACCAGCGGCGGACACACCGCCTGATAATCGCGTCCAACGCGTATTTTCTCTGGTCAAAGCAAAACAGAAAGAAGAACCAAAAGCTGGTATATTGCATATGCATATTTTTTAATGAATGATGATGTTTTGGACTTACCTTCGTACTCCGACTGCTTAGCTTTGGATTTGCCATTTCGTTTTGTTGCTGCGTTGAGATCAATAGGTGATAAATATACAAAATTGTAAGTGATATTGCCATAACATAAGATTTATGCATTTTAATCTTTAGATTCTTACAGTTATCATCGTCGGAGCTCTCCGGTGTGCCGCCAACCGGTAAGGTTGCTGTCGCCTTTTCATTGGATGTGGCGTTTGTGGAATTGCTGCCACCACCGGCACCGCCGCTAGCAGCATTGTGAGCATTCCCAGTGCCACCGCTGCCAGCGCCGCTTGTGTGCGTATTGGGGCTGGGTCCACGTGAGCGTCGGCCATTGCGCACAATGTCGCTGGTGTTGCGCTCGGCCAACACCATTTTGTCGCGTATGAGCTGCGAGCGTTTATTTTGCTTCTCCATCGTGCTGATGTTGCTTGCTACCTTTGGCGTGTCAAGGAACTAAGCGGCCAAGCCGAAGGAGCAACTGCAAAACGCAAAGTGAACAATTCTATTTAAATTTTAATTTATTGTACAAGATCTCACACAGCAAGCAACGAAATATGAGCAAATTGTCATCAATTCCAATTACACACACTTGATTCGAAAGGAAAAATTTGTATATTAAATAGAAAATCGGCAGCAAATGCGCTGCGAATTTGAGCAAAGAAGGCAAGCACTTTGTCGCTAACGACCGTAGTCGTAGTGTGTGCTGTCAAACAGTTATACATTTGTGTTTGTGCGTGTTTGTGTGTGTGTGTGTGTGTGTGTGTGTGTGTGCCTGGCCCGTATATACATATATCTGTGTGTGTGTCGTGTATTCGCGCGTGTGAGCTGGCGGGAGAGTGTGTGCGTGTTTGTTGGCCAAAGCAGCTGAGATGCATATAGCAAAGTGCACATTTGAATCACGTAAAAAAAAACACATTTAAATCACATCTTGCTTACCTTAAATGTTGCCCGTGGCTGTTTCGTTACACAGCCAGCAACAAAAAAAAAAAAAACAAAAAAAAGAAGACGCGCGCCTCACAAAAGATATACGCGGGGTACGATGCTGCTTTCGCTTATGTATTTACACAATTAAATGCCAATTTACAAGTCGCAGCACTTCCAGGTGACTGCCAGTGCATTCATTTGTTGGCAGCGATTTATATTAGTTGAGTTTTGGATTTGAAAACGCAGGACGCAATCACGTCTAACGGCGACGGGGTTGTTGCGCGCAGGTAACTAAAACCTAAACTGAACGCGAAAAAAAAACTCAGTATGACAATTCTGCACTGGCCGTTCACAGAACACTTTGCCTGTACGACCGTAGCGTAGCTTTGTCTTTCGTTGGTCGGTAAATTGTTGGAGTGGCTTAAGTGTTTCATACAACTGCGTTATCCGTACAGTGCCCACAAATATTGGAGCGTTTTATTTAAACACTGTTTAATAATTAACACCAACTTTGTATCGTAAATTGAATAAAATCTACGCAAGAGCCGAAATTAATTTGAACTGTGGCTGTAACACGCAAAGTTGAAAAGGAAATTATCGGTATTCTTGAGGCGGTGCTTAGATAACATTTCAGATTGGTGATGCCACTGCAATATAACAATTTTGAAATCGAATCTGAGAAGCCACAATATGTTTTATACAATTTGAGTTCAATCCTTGCCACACCAGCTGAATCAAAAACATATTTTAAATACATGTTCATTAAATGTGTGTACTTAAACAATTTTTTTGATTTCTATTTATGCGACTAGCCAATAAATTAAGCTATCATAGAGAAAAGCGCTATTATATTGCTGTGCATGTGAAAATTAAGCAATGTGGCAACGCTTTATGCTTGCTCGATTATAATAACGTGCGTATCGGCTTGCTCTGCTTGACATTCACCAGTTTTCCGCTAGGTGGCGATACGGCGGGCGCAAAGTAAAGTCTCAGACGTGCGAGTGTCGAATTTTTTCTATACGTGAAATAACCAAGTGCAAATATCAAACGCATCGCTATGGCTGCTAGATTTATACAGAAAATTGTAAGAATACAAAGGAAAATAGCATAACAATATTAACTACGGCTTGCCAGTTTCGACAAGCAAACATTGTGCTGCGCTTGTTCGCCCCCATCCTGCCGCAACGTCTCCCTCATCCCATTGATTACGTGCGGTCTTGTGGGCGACAAAACTAATAATAATGAAAAAAAAAATGATAAACTAACACTATGATTTTGTTTTTTAATTAAAAAAAAACCTCCAACACCCCTTCAACAATCAACCACTACAACTACCAACAAAACCAACCAACGTGCTGCCAACACATTACGCAAAAAAAAAAACAAAAACAAAAATTTGCAGCTCAATCAATTGGGTTTTCGGGCTGCGCGTGATGCGGTCCCAGAGTCAACGGCCTTGGCCAGAACAACACTTAAAGCCAAGGTTCGTGCTGTCTCATCTTCAAATTCAAAGTCAATAACTGCTCTCCCAGAGGAGCAAAAGCGCATCTATAAAATCGTATCGCAAAAAAAAATTTGGAATCAAAAGTTCCTTTTACATAACACACAAGTATGGGCGGAAGGGGGCGCCACTACGATGATCGGCGAAGGGAAATGGGCTCTCCTTGTGCGCCTATCGCATTGATTTTGCTATCTTTTTATTAGTTCTGTTATTTTATAAACCTCATAAATCACTTCCCTCCTATTTACTTATTTATTTATTTATTTTTTGCACGGGTTGCATAAAAAAGTGCTGGCAACACTTGTCTGCCTTGGCTTGCCAGATGCGCGCTCTAACCTCAACAATGGGAAAACGCGCACGGGACAATCGGTTGCAGCTATGTAGCCCCCGTCGCTGCCGTCTCCTTCGTTCTGCATGCGAGATGAAGTCGCTTATGTAACCAATTAGCCATCTGGCATGTTGATAACCGTTAAATATGCATATGTCTCGTGACTTTGTGGTGTAGTTGTCGCTGTTGTTGTTGTGTGTGTGTCTGTGTCGTGTGTTGTCAAGTTTTGATTTATTTGATAGTTAACTAGTTTCTTGCATTTGATTTTTCTTGTTGCAGGTCAACACAACGCCAGCGGCTAGCCGTGGCTATGCGTCCAGTGGCAAGAAGGTAACGCTGATACCTGGCGATGGCATTGGCCCAGAGATCTCTGCTGCTGTGCAAAAGATTTTCACTGCCGCCAGTGTGCCAATCGAATGGGAAGCTGTCGATGTGACGCCAGTTCGTGTAAGTAATTTCCCCCACATTTATCAAATGTTTTTTAAATCAATGCACAACTACTCAATTTTCGAGAGTTGCCAGCCAGGCAACAATCAATATCGAAGTAACTTGTTATCGAAACTAAGTTCATCGGTAAGAAAGTTATGCAGGTGGAAATTTGTTAATTATATAAAAATATAATAGTTCACTACATCGAAATTGATATTTGAGGTTGCAATAATAGTAAGGTTGCTAATATGTACATAAATAATAAAATGGAAATTTCAATCAATGGCACACAGGGACCCGATGGCAGATTCGGCATTCCCCAGGCTGCCATCGATTCGGTTAACACCAACAAGATTGGCTTGAAGGGTCCCCTGATGACGCCCGTGGGCAAGGGCCATCGTTCGTTGAACTTGGCTTTGCGCAAGGAGTTCAATCTGTATGCCAATGTGCGTCCCTGCCGCAGTCTGGAGGGCTACAAGACATTGTACGATAATGTCGATGTTGTCACCATTCGCGAGAACACCGAGGGCGAATACTCTGGCATCGAGCACGAGATCGTCGATGGAGTCGTGCAGAGCATCAAGCTAATCACTGAGGAGGCCTCCAAGCGTGTGGCCGAGTACGCCTTCCAATATGCCAAGAACAACAATCGCAAGAAGGTGACTGTGGTGCACAAGGCTAACATTATGTAAGCACTCAAGACGCGAACTCGACTTTCACTTCCATTTGATTCGATTCTAACAATCCTATCCTCCATCCTCCATCTGGCAGGCGCATGTCTGACGGCCTGTTTCTGCGTTGTGTGCGCGACATGGCGCAAAAGTTTCCCGAAATTCAGTTCGAGGAGCGTTACTTGGACACGGTGTGCCTCAACATGGTGCAGAACCCAGCCAAATACGATGTCCTGGTAAGTGCTGGATCACAGCGATTGCTATAACTACTACTACTGTATGTAGAACTACATGCCACATCACCTCTAATCTATTTTAGGTTATGCCCAATCTGTATGGTGATATTTTGTCTGATATGTGTGCCGGTCTGGTTGGTGGCCTTGGCCTGACGCCATCGGGCAACATGGGTCTGAACGGTGCTCTGTTTGAGTCTGTGCATGGTACAGCGCCAGATATTGCTGGCAAGGATCTGGCCAATCCCACGGCGCTGCTGCTGTCCGCCGTAATGATGCTGCGCCACATGGAGCTCAATTCGCATGCCGATAAGATTGAGCGCGCCGCCTTTGAGACCATCAAGGAGGGCAAATATCTAACTGGCGATCTCGGTGGACGTGCCAAGTGCTCCGAGTTTACAAATGAGATCTGCGCCAAGCTTTAAACTGCCTACTGTTGCCAAGCATATTACGAACTTGTTCAGAGTGTTAAAAAGCAACAACTGCAAGAAATTCAGTTTGGCTGTATTTAAAAGCAACATCAAAACACTCGCTCCTCAAACCAAATAGCAAAAGCAAACAACAACAACAAACACAACAACTGCAACAAATTAAACAACAACCACACAACAACAACAAAAACAACAAGAAAGCAACACTCACAAAACTAAGCCGAAAGTTTCTAATATTTTTTGTTTTATTTAGCAAATTATTTTTCAAAAACAAAAAAAGAGTTAGGTACCCAAAGTATTTTTATGTTCGAATACGTCAATTATTATTAAATCAATTTATTGAATTGAATTAGCTGAGGTCCCAAAATTTCGCATATTACAAATTTTGTTAGCTCAAGAAATTGACTTGGCTATCAGCGTAAAGTCAAGTATTTATTTGTCGCCATCCGAAAATATTCAATTAACAAATAAACCATAAATAATTATTAATGTTTGATTATTGTTATACACTTACAACGTATATACATATATGCCAACAAAAGTAATTGTATTATTATTTATTAATTGTGCTTAGACATTTATTTTTTTTATTTTCATTATCCTTGTGCGTCTTGTGTTCTGTTAAAGATGTGTAGTAAAATCCATTGTAAAAATAAACAAGAGCAACACAAAATATGTAAACACATTCACACATACACACACACACACACACACACACACACACACATATATATACACACAATTTACAAACACACACACAACAATTATTAGATTCGAAGGCAAGCCGAAAGTTGAGTGCAAAGAAAATAATGCCGGTTACAATAATAATATAATAATAATTATTATAATTGAAACTAAACAGCGTACGAAAAACAAAAACATTTTGAAATAAATTATATGCAATTGTTATTGATAATTAAGCGTACCGTAGTTGCAGCAAACAAATGTCATGCAAATTACGGAAAACTCAATAAAAGAAATGTAAAGTTAACTCGAGTCGGTAAACTTTAAATAAATATATACATATGAGAATTTGAGATACGAGCTGGATAAAGAGAATAGCAAATGGCATTGATCAAAGACTTCTATATATAATATCTTTATCTCTGCCATTGGATATACATAAATGTTGGAGCTGTTGGAGCTCAGAAGAACAGCCAACTGCTACTGGAGTACCTGATTATCGAACTGAACTTCCTTTCGCCAATGGTGAGTGCGGCGCGCTTGGCCTAGTTAAAGATATGATCAGCTGCTGCACGACCTGCGAGAGATTGGTGTACGACGCGATGCTCATTACCAATCCCTCGGGAACTGCACATCCACTATCAATTTTGCGTTAGTATATTGAAGGGTCGCCCCGATCTCAAGGATCTGCTACTGTTTACTGACGATGTTGGTCGTGTTCGGTGTGTCAAACACATTTCTATTTGAAGTATCCCCAATCACAAATGCCTCTTTTAAAAATATCTCAAACGTAGTCGTATCATTGTATGAATCTTGAATAACATGGTGCATTCGAATCACTAGAGACCACTCCATCGGATTCCATTCCAATGTCCTTTGGCCAGTTGCCGGGATCCTTGAGGATATGCACGAGCTGTGAGCCTTTTTCTATTTTGAGAAAAATGTTTTTACTTCAGCTGTTCAAAGAATCGAATTTTGTTGTGAACCCAGATGAGAAAAACAATGCTTGGATTTTATTTTGTTTAAAATTTAATTTAATTCTACTTTTTTGTTGATTATTTTATTCATTATTATCCTAATAAAAAAAAATCATTAAATATACGCTTAAGCTAACATTTACAAACAGATTTGATACTGAAAAAAATAAATAAATTGTATATTTCTTTAGTTAGCTTGCCAACATCGTCTCTCTATACATAAATATATTTGTTTAATTTACATGTTTTTACACACTTATTTAGCATATCATATATCTTTAAATAGTATATATAGATTTGTGTTCTCGTAATATCGAGTTCTTATCCGTTTCCTAAATTTAAGGGTTAAATCTACAAAATGTTAATGTTCTTTGTTCATCTCTTTGTATTCGCTTCTCGTAGCATGTCCGTCCACTTATATATTATAGATTTATATCTATTACATTTGTAATGTAAAAAAAAAGGCAATATAAAAAAAAACAAAAAAAAACAAACAAAAAAAACAAAAGAAAACTTTCAACATTTTCCTATAAACTACAAAAAAAGACGAGATAATTTGTGAGATAGCGAGAATTACCAGGATTGCCCCGCACTCGTGAAAACAACATACTTATTTATTACCGAAAGATACAGATGTTTCTACACCATATATATATTCAATATATTTATGCAAAACATTATTAACAAACGGAAAAGAATGCAAAAAGAAAATGAAAAACAAAATTCAACTTGGTGTTTTTTGTTTTAAGTCTTACTTTTGCGACTTTTGATACTGCTGCTAGTACTCCTACCCCTCCGCCTCCTCCTCCACCTCCGCTGTCGCCGCCCCCTCCTCCTCCAGCTCCAGTTCATGCAGCAGCTACTGATACTGTACAAATTTGATGACATCATTGACAACGGATGGACGGGAGGCAATGGCCGGATTGGTAATTGTTATGGGCAGCTCCATGGATGTGGGCACACGACTGCCACTGGCACTGGTGACGCCAATGACAGCCAAGCTATGCTCCAGATTGCCATCGTGCAGCGGCGCAATGATGCGTCGCATGTGCAGCCCACCAGTGGGATGCTCCAGCGTCGACATGATGGGCGACAGATCCAGCTGCGAATTCGTTTCGCTTGTGCATGTTGCCATCGGTGACGTTAGCTGCTGGTGCTGGTGCTGCTGGTGCTGATGATGCTGCTGCTGCTGCTGATGATGCTGATGATGATGATGATGATGATGGTGATGCTGCTGCTGATTGTGATGTTGTTGATGCGACACATCGATGACATCAGTGCCGGCCAAAGCAGCGGCCAGGAGATCATTGGCGGGCGCAACAACGACAGCATCATCATCATCAGCAATCTCACCGTTATCATCAGCAGCGCCGCCAGCGGCATCAGCATCATCGGCATCAAAATCGACGTTCATCGCATTCACATTGACCAGTTGCAGGTCGCGCTCCTGCAGATAGACTTTGGCCGCTTGGATGACATCGCTGGCCTGCAGTATTGTCCGGCCGCCGCCGTCGATCTCGAAGACAACGTCGTCCCGCTGTTGCATAATGTTCATCAGGTTATCGGTGGTCAGCTGCAGCTGGTGCCCATTGACGTTTAGCTGCAGCACTTCCAGCTGTAGCTGAAACATATCGTTTGGCGCCAAGTCATCGGCCGCTTCACCATCATCATCGTCACCAACCACAACGACATCCTCAACCATTTCAATGTCATCGAGATTCCCATTGAAATCACCGACAACATTATCAGTCGCTTGATGACTCAACGGCGACATGCTCTCAGTCGATTCCATCTCAATCTCCTGCTCCTGCTCCTCCTGCCCGTGATCCTCCTGCTGATCGGGCAATTGCATCGCCCTCAGCGGCACGGGCACCAAGTGATTCTCGCTATCCAGATAGAGTGTATCATTGTAGATCGGTGTAAAATTGTTATTGTTGCCCAGCGAGCAGAGCATGAAGGTGTTGCTGTAACCAGCCACGGGGCGTGTCATCACAGCGCATATGTTCCCCTTTGTTATGCTATCCTCCAGTACATCGTCATCGCTATCCACATCACCAATATCAGCCTTATCTCCGTCGCCATCACTGTCGTCGTGGTGCGTGGTCAACGCTTCAAGGTCGACAGACCTGTTGGAGTTGCTGGCACGGTGCTCAGCAGGTAGCATCAAGTTAGACGGCTGCTCGCTAGCAGCACGTTCCGTTTCCCGCTCATGCTCCAGCATCTGTTCCATTTGAATTTCCATGAGCAGAGCGGTCTCCTTTTCGTGTTCCTTCTGCTGCTCCCTCTGCTGCTTCCTCTGCTGCTGTTCCTTCTCCTGCTGTTCCTTCTGCTGCTGTTCCTTCTGCTGCTGTTCCTTCTGCTGCTGTTCCCTCTGCAGTTCCTGTTCTTTCTTCTCTTCTTCTTCTTGCTCCCTCGACTCCGGCGGCTGTATGGGTGGTTGGTACATGTTGCGTATGCGCGCAAAACGCTCCCGTGCCAGCCGCAAATTCTCCGCATTGTTTCCGGTAGCGAGACCCTCTTCGTATCTGCGCAACGCCTCCAGTTCATGCTTCTTCAGATTTGCCTCGCGTGAGTAAGGATCGACGGGCCGAGTCCAGCTGCACTGTGGCAACTCGCGCTTGCCACCCGAAGACATCAAGTCATTTTTGTTAGTTACTTTTTGCTGCGACTGCGACTGCTGCTGCTGTTGCTGCTGCTGTCCCCTGTCCATTTCATTATCGGGGGAGCTTGGACAGGCCAGCTCATTCAGCTGGTCTTCTTCCTCCTCCTCCTCCTCTTGCTCGTCGGGCTTTCCTTCCTCCTCCTCATCATCGTCATCATCGTTATCCTCATCATCCTCCTCCTCCTCATGTTCATGCTCGTCATTCTTCTGCTCTTCCTCCTCTTGCTGCTCCTTCTCCAGTTCCTCCTCCAGTTCCTCTTCCAGTTCCTCTTCCAGTTCTTCCCCCTGTTCCTGATCGTCATTCTCCTCTCCTTGTGGCAACACTGGCATTGCCTGTGTACTTGAAGCAGCAGTAGCAGCAGCAACTTCTGGCTGTTGCAACACTAATTGACTATTGCTATTATCGCTGCTGCTGCCGCTGCTGCTGCTGCTGCTGCTGCTGCTGCTACTACTACTACTACTACTACTACTACTATTGGTGCTTCTGTTGTCATCGTCGTTGTTGTTGTTGCTGTTGTCACTGGCATTGCTGGCAGTCGAGGCGCAACTATTGCTATTTTCATTGCAACTGGATGGGGCCGGCACAGGCGATGGCTTGTAGAGTGTGGGCAGCAATATGTTCTCCAATATGATGACGCCACTGGCATTTGAATTGTCGGCCAATGATTGAGCGGAACGCTGCAGTTCCCGTTCCTCTTCAGCGGCACCAACGGCAATATTTGAAATAAATGAGTTGCTGTTGCTGCGATTGCTGCTGCTCTTGTTGCTGTTGCTGTTGCTCTCATTGTCGTTAGCAATGCTGCTGCTGTTGTCTTTATTTTTGTTGTTGATGTTGTTGTTGTTGCTACTGCTATTGGTGTTCTTGTTGCTAATGTTATTCTTGTTGCTGCGATTGCTCGTCTTGCTAATGCTGCTGTGGTTGCTGCTCTTGCTGCTCTTGCTGCGATTGCTCGTCTTGCTAATGCTGCTGTGGTTGCTGCTCTTGCTGCTCAGCGCAGGCGACATGTTGCTGCGATCGTTCGCCTTCTCCAACAGCAACGTTGTGGCGCGCACCTGCACCTCCTCCTTCACAGCTGTCGCCGCCGCCGCCACCTCCTCCTCCTCGGAAGAGGAAGATGACGATGTCCCGATTGGTTGCGTTAGCGGTTCCATTTCTGACTTAGTTTTGATTTTGGTTTTCGGGTTGGATTTTCTATTTTCCATTTTAAGTTGATTCCGGCGACGCCGTTCAGTCTTGTTATTTTTATTTTTATTTTTGTTGTTGTTGTTATTGATATTGTTGTTGTTCTTGTTGTTGCTGCTGTTGTTGCTGCTGTTGTTGCTGATGTTGTTGCTGATGTTGTTGCTGCTGTTCTTGCTGCTGTTGTTGCTGCTGTTGGAAGTCGTCGTCTGCATGAGCTGAGTCTGTGGCGAGTCTGGCACTTTTGTAGCTGCTGCTGTTGTTGGAATTGCTGCGGGCGGCAGAGGCGCGTCTTCTGCTACAGCAGCGACAGCAAGAGCAGCAACTGTTGCTGCTTCTAGCTGCTCCGGCTGCTTTCGCTGCAAATGCTCCGGCTCCGGCTCCGGCTCTGGTTCCGGCTCTGGTTCCGGCTCTGGTTCTGGCTCTATTTCCTGTTCGAGTTCGAGCTGTTGCGTCTCCTGACCCACATCGTCAGGCTGGACGGAGGCCTGCTGCTGCTGCTGTGATTTATTGCGCGACTTGAAAATGCGCTTCTGTCGCTCCTTAATGGGCAAACTGAGCTTATCCTGTTCCGCTTGCAACTCGACCACATCTGGTGCCACATCTGGCGCCACATCTGGCGCCACATCTGGCGGCACAATTGCTATCGTTGCCATTTCCAGCTCTGCGACAAACTCTTCGCAGAAGACCTTGAAATTGTCACCGAGACCTACGCTTAAATCCAGGCCTAATTCAGTCTCAATGGGGATAAGGTTACGTTCCCCCCCTTCCTTTTCGTTTGCCCCTTCGGTGCTGTCGCTGGGATGAGCTGGGATAGCTGCCGGCAGCGGTTTCTTGTGACGCCGCCTGTAGCTTGGGCATCCATTTTGTCCATCGGCTGGCACTGCAGGTGGCTGTAGTGCAGCCTCCTCATCCTCTTCCTCCTCTTCGGCGAAATCAAAGCAAGAGGAATTCTTCTTATTTCGACCACCAGTGGCAGAGGTGACTGCTGGCACCGGCTTGTCAACGTCTGTTGTGGTAGTTGCAGCTGGTGTTGGATTCGATGCTGTTGCTGTCATTACGGCGCCCGTTTCGACAAAGACAACACTTGCCGTCGAATTGGTATCGCTATCGATGAGAATGAGATCAACGCTCTGTTCATTGCTGACGGTATCGCCACGGCTCCCATCGCCGCTCACATCGACGAACTCTTGCAGCACCACATCGCGTCGATCCTTCTTTGGTATGTTGCGTATCCGCTTCTTATTCGAGGACGAGGACGATGTCGAGGTGGAGGACGAGGTCGATGCGACAACTGGGGCTGTCGTCGCCGCTGACAAGGATGTATCACTGCTTGTGGCGGCGGAAGTGCCAATACAAGCTGTCTCCCCAACCTCAGTCCCATCGTCCTCCTCCCCCTCCTCGTGCTGCTGCTGCTGCAGTTGCTTCTCCTGATCAGGCTGCTTCTTGTTGTCGCCTTTTGATTCGATCAGAGCATTCTTAACTTGTTGCTGCTGCTCTCCATTGCTGTGCACTAGCTGCTGATCATCCTGCTCATCCTCACCCCATTCGGACAACAGGCTCTGCTGCAGCGTAAGCGAAGCATGTGTACTTTCCAGTGCTGATTTGGGTAACGGCGACAATTCCAGCTCCAGCGACAACTTTGCTTTTGCGGCAGCGCCACTGCCAAGCTGATTCGGCGTCGTCGGCTTATTTGGCGTTAAAGCATGTTTAAGCTTGGACTGGACGTCGACAGCTCTGCTGTTCGCCACCTCATGTGGGCTGGCCAGGTTGGACATGGTGCAACGTCTGTCGCTTAATATGGTAGGTGAAGAGCTGCGTCGGTGGCTCCTCTTCGTTGGCACTGCATTATCGGACGCCCAACCATCCTGCCATGAGCTGCCATTGCTGGCGCGACGCTCAAACTCCAGGCGCCGGTTGACGGTGCGCTTGCAGCTTTGCTGTTTTCCCGGCATCTGCTGCTGCTGATGCTGCTGCTGCTGCTCCTCTTGCTCATCCGCAACCCAGTCGGCCAGTAGGCTATGCTGCAGCTTCAGCGAATCACAACTAGTAACATTGGACTGTTCTGCTGCTGCCACTGGCGTTGCCATTGCTCCTCCAGTTTCAGCATCAGTATCGGCCACAGCAAGAGCAACAGCTTTGTCTGCCGCCTGCTCCGTTCCAGTTTCCACATCTGTTTCAAATTCAGATTCCTGCTCTGTCTCTAGCTCAGATTGCGGCTGCAGCGACGTCGCCTCCAGCGTCTGCAGCGTTGCTCTTTGACATGGTCGTCTGCCACGACGTTTCGGCGACCTTTTCCCCATTGACATCGTTCTCAGTTTGTCTTTAGGTGGGGAATTGCCACGCTTGGGTAGCACGTTACTGTTGCAGTTACTCTTCCTCTTCTGCATGGTTAAAGCGGACGTGGTGCAACGTCTGTTGTCTAAAGCGCCGCGTTGACGGCTCGTCATTGGCGACCCCATCGGTTGGGAGTCCGTACTGGTTTTGGGGCCACGCTGGACCTCCAGTTGACGCTTCATGGCGCGCGTAAAGCGTCGCTTTTTGAGCAGTGGCGTTACAACATCCTGTTCCGGCGGCTCCGGCATAGTCGTATGGCATCGCTTTCGAATTTTGGAGGGACGCGAGGATGTCTCATTCATATCCACTTCGGCAAGCGGAAGATCTGGTGGTTTGGGATTCACAGCGTGATCATAGGTCACAAAGAACTGCTGAGCCGCCTTATCGAGTTTGCGCTGTGCTTCATCGGTCAGCGTCGCATCCACCAAAATGGACACATGACGTGTGTAGCAGCGATACATATTGTTCACCGCTTCCTTATTGTCCTTTCCTGAGGTCAATGTCCGTGCCGATGTCCCATCCGTTGCACGCGACCAATTGCCTTGGGACGCGCGACGCAGCTCATGAGATGACGGACTAATCTCCCCAGTGCGATGCACCTTGCCAACCAGCTGGAGATGCGTGTTCCGATGGTGGACCAGCACACTAATGCTCTGCGCACGAAACTCACATTCATGGCACGAGTAGAATGTCGTCGGCTTTACCTCTCCGACAAGAGACTGCGGCACCTTTCCGTCAATCGGGACAGTGGGCCTCAATGGCATGATGCGTATCGGCGAGTCCTGTTAATTAAATGTATACAATTATTCCATAATACTAGCTGAGAAAGGCAAAGATGTCTAATTCCCAATTTGCCCAATGTTTGCCTAATGGTTCCGCCACAACTTTCTCAGTTTTGTAACAAAGATATACATCGCCATCAGAACTCTTTCAAGGTTTGCAAAGACCGACCAAAGACCCTAAATAAGATACTTGTACATGTAACGAGTAGTTGTAGTGGGATTAACAGATCTAACAGCAGCATTAGCATTAATCGTGAAGCGCTGCAGCGTGGAGAGCCCCAATAAGACGGAGTCGTCAAAGTGCCGAGTACCTAAAGTTGTAATATTATTTGAATCATCTTCTAGTCGAGATAGCTCCTAAATACATCACAGCACTGCTGACTGAATAGTTGCTGTTATTTTCCCATTGTTAGCAAAATCGAAATCAGCTAAATTTGATCTGAAATCTGTAGCACTTACATATTCTCTCAGACGATCTTACGCTTACGCTGATCATGGCTATATTTACATGTTTTTTTATGGGATTAATGTGATCTTCCTAACATATTTTCTATCTTTCAGGTGCATTGATAGAGTGAAATACTGTTGGACTGACTGTCTTTATAGGATCAATAATGTGTCGTCACCTTGAGACTATCATTTGTCCTTCCCTCGCTGCTGGCTCCGCTGTTGCTGCTGTTGTCATCGTTGCTGTGGACGCTGTTTGAAAATTGGGCCTGTATCAAGGTTTCGGGTGGCCTTTCGGAGGCGGCCGCGGCGGCTTCGTCTGCTGCCATTATCTTCACACTGAGAATTTCAGCCGATCGCAGATCCTCGAAAAACAGTGCCAGCTTCTTTTTTTCCAGGTTTTTCTTTTCTGCAAAAATCAATAATTAATAACAATAATCGTAAGACAAAATAGAAATAATTCCCCACATTTTTCTAACTGGTTTTGTGAAAGCGAAGAAGAATCCTTAGAAGAATCAACATGTTATGAGCTCCAAAGACATAGCCCTCAACCCAAGAAAGCTGGCCGCATTTATAGAGCAGCTGGGGTTGATGGAGGAGCTGCACACTCAGAAGGGGCCACATTAGATCTAGTTATCCCAATAATATTAATACAAATTCCCAACTTGCCATCGATATCATATTTCACAGCTGCCTAGATCAAAAAATAACTGCTGTCCCTCCACACTTCACACTAAACCCGTCTACTCGCCTACTGGGCCATCGAATCGTTCTCGAGTCGGCACAGATCTAGTAAGCATTGAATTTTTGATTCGACTCTGCTGTGCCACAGTTGAGAAGCACAGAACGAGAGCTCATATGTATTTTATATCTCGTAGTGTTCGGATCGTGCTCTAAAACAACAAAAAATTGTATTTATTTTTCCCTCATTTTTTTCTTCTTATTTTTTACGTGAACTTTATTTTGTGTACTAATCCGAAAACTATATAAGAAAAGAAAAAAACAAGAAGCAAATCGAGCGAGAAAAAAGAATGGATTTCTGTAAGGACATGCGGTCCTTGTGCTGGAATGATGTCGGTGAAGCCGGTTTTTTTGTAAATTTGATCAATGCAGCTGGGGCAATCTCGCAGCTGCGTCTGCAATCGCTAATGGAGAATGTGAAGCCGTTGCAGCGAATGCTCATCAATCGCCACTATGGCACAATTATCGTCGGTGGCCTGGCAACGGGTGCAATGCTCTATTTGGGACATCGCTGGCTCACCGACAGCAATGTGAATCAACGTGATCCAGGCTGGGCACAGCTCAAGCAGCTGGACACAGGCAAGAATGAAGACAAGAATGATGATGCCGCAGTGGATGCACCAAATGATAATAACGGGGACCATAAGCTGCAGCCCAACTTTGACGATGTGGATTAGCAAGGAGAAGTGCCACATCGCATCCAAACATTGGTTATTCCAATCATTTTCTGTTTATTTTCTCATTGGGATGTCTAAATGTGGTCGATGTGATTACGAAAATATATTTTAATGGAAAAGGCCTGTTCGTATTTTGAACAAGGTTGGCATTTAAAAAAAAGTAATACTCACTGTTGGCTAAATCGATAAAATCCAATTTGCGAGGACATTGAAAGGGATAAATCATCTTTGCTGAATGCACCAGTTCACTGCAAATAAAGGTTATAGGTAATACATGTTATGTGGGACACACAGAAGTATGCCACTTACAAGGTTTTCTCACTGAAAAAGACTACGACGGCAAACGGTGTGTTATTCGAGGTAATATAGCAATTATCCTCGGGGGTGGCAACCCTGCCCGGCCACCAAAGCTCCAATGCATTTAATTTGACCCATACAGCATCGCCACCCCGATAATGGGTCGGGATCAGCTCATCGTTGCGTATTCGTCGCATTTTGAGATCCTATCGGGGCTGCCTCACTTCCCTCAGTTGCCGATGGTTGTTGACCTCCTCCCTTCCCTCCTCCTGCTGTTGGGCAGGCAGAAGCCGCTGTAAGCGTTATCAAGAAATGTTATTAACATTGGCGAGAGCTGATCAAATGTTAACTAGCTGTAAAAGAATCAAGCGACTTAAAGCTATACTAAATTGTACACTATGTCTAAACTCTTATAACACTTAAGCATATAGTTCGGTTGGTCAGCCTCCTGGAAACCTTGTACACCTATAATTAAATCGAATGGCAATCCGTAATTTGCACAAATTCCGCTGCTGTTATCCATAGATGTGCGTGGTCCGAGTTCCGAAAGTATTCGATGACTAACAGCCAAGAAGCCTATCGAAGCCAACATGAAGTACAAAGTATTTGGCTGCTGTTGGCTTAAATAACTTATCTGGTTTATGCTATATATAAATTGTGTTTTATCGGAAATCGATTTGTATCGATTACAGCGGCGTTTATCGACTAAATAGCATGAGGTAAACCTACGGGAGTTTCCATGACTCGACTTTTGATGCTCATCAAATATATAAACACGCTAGGCTTATTTTAGCCTGCCATTTGCCCTCTTTCCGAATCGGATTAGAGAAACAGACAACGGACAGACAATGTCTATACATGCATTTATTTCGTTCTTATTCGTTCCCAAACTCAATCTGTTGTATATTAAAGTTAATATTTAATTATAATAATAATACAATATAATATTTATTTATGTATAGCCCATATTCCATAAAAACAAATTTTAAAGACACAATTTCCGTTTACTTTTTCCTTTGTTCTCGCTGTAATTTATTTGTATTTAATAATGTATTATATATTTGAGTAATTACAATAATTCAATATATCAATATATATATATATATATATATATATAGAATATGTTTGTATATGTATAGTGGTGTATATAGAAAGATAGATTTTTCGATTTTGTAAGCGCATCAAATCCAATAAGTTCAATATGGGGAAGTAGGGCTAAAGCTTGTATAAACGACTCAAAAACGACAACATCGAAAAGACGACAAACAAAAGAACAAAACCACACTCGAAAAAATAGACATGTATCGTTATATAGTTTGTTAGCTATCGTTTTCGTATATCATTCATCATTTATCGTGATGGCTTCCGAGTCTATAAACTGGGTATATAATTGTACTTAAGTTTAAATGTAAGACAAAAAATCTAATTCACAGCTTTAATTGCTGCAATTACATACAAATATTTATCGAAAAAACATCAATTTCACGTAAATGTATCTCTGAATAAATGTTAATAAAACTTACACATAGTAGTAGTCAGGTAAAATTGTTCTTATGTTACGCTACGTTTTGTTTCAAGTTCATTGTTTTTTTTCCTTTTATCTATTTAATTTCTTTTTTTAATTGTAAGTAAAAAGTACATTGATACAACAACAGCGTCATTCCATATAGTATAATTCAATCACAATTTAGCACAATTTTCTAACACAGAGAAATTCACAAAAAAGAAAGAACAAAGACAAAAACTAAGTACAAATAAACTAAAAATAAAAATTTCGCATATGTAAAACATTGGCCCAAAGGCGCACTGCGACTGTTAACGCTGTTAACAGCCAAATGTTAAATTGTATGTGTGTGTTAGCAACACTGAGTACAGTGTCTGCTGCAACAATGTTACGGTCAATGTGTACCAGGAGAATAACTGTTTTGCTGGGTGAATATATTGTGTATATAAACCAAATTAAATTATGTGTTGCCATTGCACTTGATTTCGCGTCATATTCCAATTGACGCCAACTGTTAACAGTAACAGTTACATTATTTTTGCTGTTAACTCTAACTCCTAATACAGCTGCTGTTCCCAAACTAACAGTTACAGCTGTGTTCGTTTACCGTTTACTTTTTGCAGTCACTTTTCATTTCATTCTGTTCGTTGACAGCAATTGTTTCGATTTCGACAACGCCTGCGCTGTGTGTCTTTATATATTATAATTATTGTTATTAATATTATTATTAGTATTATTATGTTTGTTGTTGTTCTATTGCAGTGCAATGCAGGGGCTGACTGACTGACTGACTGACTGATAGGGGGGTGGTTGAATTGGGAGTCATTGCCTTTTATAATGTCTTCGATTTTGATGCTGTTTTGGGTAGGGGACGATATCGTCATTGGGTGTCGACACGACCGCCGTTGCCATTGGTTGCCGTTGCAACATCATCGCCCACAATTAGCACCTTGCCAACGCCATCGGGCGCCACCAGCTCACCGCTGAGGCCATCCAATCCTGGCTCGCTAACATCGCCGGGTATTTTCGGCTTGGGACGATGCGTATCGACCGCATCGATGGGTAGCTTAATGTGCTCCACCTTGCAACCGTAGGCGACCGGTGTCAGCTTTATCACCGTATGAAGTGGCACATACAAATAGGGCAGCTCATCGGCGGACTTGTCCAGAAAGTAGGCAAACAGGCAACGCAGCACGGCCTGATGGGAGACGACAAGCACATTGCCCTGTCGTTCGAGTTCCATGATGACTGGCTCGAGCCGTGCCACCAGATCCTCATAACTTTCGCCTCGCGGATAGCGATACGCAAATTTGTTCACATCACGCGCCTTAAACTCCTCGGGATAACGTTCCTTGATCTGCTCATAGGTCATCTCCTCGCAATGGCCGGCATCGATTTCGTTGAGTGCCTTCCAGCGCTCCTGAGGCGCCTTAACATCTGCCACCGTTTGGATGGCCCTCTTCATCCACGACGTCCAAACGCGCAGTCCACCAATCTGCTGCTGGCCAATAAAGGAGGACAGGGCGCGTGCATATTGATGACCACGTGCA
The DNA here is from genome assembly GCA_035043845.1 of Drosophila picticornis. Classification (NCBI taxonomy): domain Eukaryota; kingdom Metazoa; phylum Arthropoda; class Insecta; order Diptera; family Drosophilidae; genus Drosophila; species Drosophila picticornis. Next base: position 774,934 of record JAWNMR010000047.1, on the reverse strand, counting down.
CTCAAATTCGAATCGCCACCGATGAGACCACTCAAATTGTGCTCGGATTCGCCGTGCCGGGTCAAGTAGATGGTGCGCGGCGTAATGTGTATGTTCATCAGGTAGTAAACAATGCGCGACTCCACGTGACCCTCATTGTTGTAGACGACAACCTTTTTGCCGGCATTGTAGACCTTCATAAAGCTCAGATGAGATTCGGCGACCTCATCGATGGGCTGGTAACGTTCCTCGTAGTGTTCGATGCGTTGCAAAAAGTCGCGAACAACCAATTCCGTATTCATGTTAACGTAGTCCGGCGAGCTGACCTTCACCTCGAGTATGTTCTGCTCGATGATCTGCGGATCATCGCATATCGATTCGACAAAGAACAAACGAAAGCCATGCTGCTTAACAACAATATCATAGATTAGCTGGCGACGATCGTGGGTCGAGTTGGTCGCATCGAATACTGCAATGCTACCCAAACCGCTCAGCAGCCATTCGCAAGAATCGTGGAGTGCCTGATTGGCGCAACGATTCCGTATGGCCATTGCCTCCTCGTTGTCGGCGCGAAAGAACTCGTGCGACTTGTACGCGGTGGTCGCATGCCGCCGATACTCGCCCAAATTGAACACACGTGTCGCAATCCCAATCCAATTCAGATACCGTGCCAGCTTCTTCGATATGAAGGTCTTGCCACGCGCTGGCAAACCGACCATCGCAATCACATGCGGCGTTGTACAGTCAGCGATTGTCCGTTCGCCCCGTATGGGGAACGGTTTGGTCATCACCGTCTCCGATGTGGGTGGCAACAGTTTACGCAACTCCTCGGACATCACAGATGGACACACATGCAGCTCATTCTCAATTGCCAGATCGGCCGTCTTCTTCAGCTGATTCAGCGAGGTGGTGCGCACGCGTAGCGACGGCGAGGTGTTATAGGGCATGTCCATGATACTGGTTAGAACCAGTTGCTTGGCTAGCAACGCGGATGCGGCGACAATTGCGGCGTGTTGCTCACTTTGTTCGCGTTCCACTTGCAGCTGTTGCTGACAACAGCAGCTGCACAACTTTTCGCTTGTGTTCGCTTGCTCGGAATTGGACGAGATGGAGTTGGAATTGGACGAGGTGGAGTTGGACTTGGAATTGGAGGAATTAGAGGTGCTGCCGCTGCTAGTGGTTTGTGTTGGATTTAGCGAGCTGTACGGTTTGGAGGGATGCTGTGACGGGGGATTTGTTGCTGATGACAATGATGATGCGTTAGTTGTTGTTGTTAGCTCTTTATCAAGTGTTGGCAACGATTGGTCAGGGTTGTCCTCATCAATTAATTCCTGCTCAGTTTGATTGGAAGATGCTAACTTAAATTGTTGTTTAAAACTGTCCCTATCGTTGTTGTTGTTCAGCAATAGTTGCTGCTGCTGCTGCTGATTTGTGGTTGTTGGAGTTGTTGATAATAATCCTAGGTTGCCCTCAGTAGTAAAGTCCTGGTCTATCTTCTGGTTGCTGCTGATTAACAAGCAATCGTTGTTGTTGTTGTTGTTGTTGTTGTTGTTGTTGTTGTTGTTGCTGCTGTTGTTGTTCTTGTTGCTTTGGCTAGCTGTAATGTAAATTAATTGTTTTGAATGGTCGTTGTTTTTGTTGTTGTGCTGCTGCTGGTTTGTTGTTGCTGCTGCTGCTGCTGTTGTTGTTGCTGCTGATGATACTGCTACTGCTGTTACTATTGTTGTTGTTGTTGCAGTCGCTGTTGCATTTAGCAGTTGTTGTTGTAGTGGTGTCAGACATGAAATTAGGCGAGTATTTGTTTTAGTTGTTTGTGTTGTTGTTGCTGTGAATGGGTTGGTTGTGGTGGAAGGTAAAGATGAAGATGAATTTGATTTTGTTGTTGTTTCGTGTTCCACATGAAGCACCTCAACAATATTATTCATAAATATGTGTGTGTGTGTGCGTGTGAATTGGGCGAATTTATTGTGAGGCAAAAGCGTTAGCAAAGAACCAACCAACTTGTAGTAAAAATTATTACAAATAAAAACTAGTTAACAATACCCGAGAAGCCACAATTGTTAGAGCACAAAATATGAAAATAGGAATAAACTAGATGGCCACGCACAGACAGACACACACACACACACACAAATGTGTATATAAATATACGTGTATGTATGCGTCTAAATAGACGATAAATGTTTGACTTCTTTGCACTTGAGAAACGAAGCGGACGATCGAGTGAACGAACGCGTAAGAATGGAAGAAAACACCAACAGCCAATGAAGAAAAACGAAACAAGAAGTGATGAAAACAGAGCACATAAACGTGCTATGAGCGTGGGCGATAGAAAGCAACAAATGTATGCGTGTGTGTAAGTATGTATGTGTATGTGTGTGTGCGTAATAGATATGGGATAACAGCTGTTGATCGAAACACTAGGAATGTGTGCATATGTTGAGTGTCTATGTCAGTGTGTGTGCTTGTGTTTTATATGTTTATTTTGAGTTTTGTTCTTTGTTATCGATAGTTCAGCCCTGGTTGTAATTAGCAATCGATTAACAGAAAATTGTGAAGCACTTGTTTCTCTGCTGCTGCCTGCTGCTTGCTGCAGAAATATTGTTGTTGCTGTTGCTAACTGTGGTTGACTGCTGGACTGCTGTTATCGACGCTGTTAACACGATTGGCATCTCGTTGTCTGTCTTTTGGCTACTCTTTTAATGTTAAAATTTCAATTGAACAAATAACTATAAGAAACAAGAGAATAAGAACAGAAGAAAAAACACATAATAAGAGCATATGTGCTTAAGAATATTTGAAAACATATTTTGCGCATGCAAAGGCATTAAATTGATCTTCAGTTTGATTAGCGGCGTTGTTAGCTGTTACGCAAGATCAATATGAAAAAAAAAAACTTTTATTAATAACCATAGCAAGCAAAGCGAAATTATTATAAATCAAATGGCGACACACGCACATGCTTAATTTATTAAGCTTGAGTCAGCGCCCGGCAATTGTAAATTACAACAGATTATCAGCTTATGCGTAATCGTTGCTGAACAACTTTCCACACCACATGCAGCACTGTAAAGTAAATGTGTATGCGTATTTGTACATACATATATGTACAAAGGGTCGAGAGATAAAGACAAATGGCATATTTATACTCAAGCAGTAAATGACGACGACGTTGTCTTTATCAACTGAACTTAACTCTTGCGGAACTCAAAATGGCAGACACAACAACAACAATCGATTTCTATCAAGGTCAGTGCTGCCAGACAGGCCAAACATCAACATACAGCAGACAATAATCAAATCACCCACACTCACACACTCACATCGAGATCATCAGCTGTCTTTGGCGGAAAATAACCGCAAATTGTGCACGATTTTGTTTTGTTTTAATTGCTTAATTCAACTCATATTTTTGTATTTCAAGCAGCAAATCAATTGGCATGCAAAATACATTACAGTTAATAATGAGCTTTGTAATTCAATGTGATTTATTATTATTGCTACGAGAATATAAACAATATTTATTTGTTTCTGCAAATTATTCCGTTTAGAAATGATTTGAGTGTTGAATTGGCCTCAGTTTTAGGCTCTTAAAATATTAAATTGATTTGCTGATATTGATACATTTTTTTCCAGGAAACACCTTTTGAAATGGGTTTTAGTCTGCTTATTAGAATCACCACTGTCGGTCCCAATTGGCGATCCCTGTACAACAACAAACAATGCTCAAGTGTGCAACGTGTGGTGTTTTATAATTGTTCTTGCCGATTAATACAATTGGAAATAAACTAGTTATTATGCATTTCAATAATAAGCACATTGATTCGTGCAACAACAATATAAATGCACATTAGCAGCACACAACAATAGGTGAGTTTTGTAATAAAAAAAAAAAAACAATTGAAGACAAACACTTTTCAGACAGCCTTGAAGGGCAAATCAGATGTCAGATTTATGCATGTGTATGGGTGAGTGTGTGTGTGTGGCGCAGTTGCAATTACCTGGGTAGAGTTTAAAGTTGTAAAACAGCGTGGCAGAAATAATTAAGATGCGATCAAAGAAAAGCAAAGCAAAAAAATAATAAATAATAATGTGAAACTGTCACAACGACGATCGATGCACCGACACTAAAAATTTTGCACTAAATGCAAAAAACAATAAAAAACCTATCGAAGCAAATTGACGCTGCGACGCATGAATGCAACCGCGACAGCGCAGTTATAACTGTCAACTTGCTGGCAAGCAGAGGTCACAAAAAAAAAAACAAAAATAAAACAGAATCACAAAACAAACTAAATAGGGAATTTAAAAAAAATAAATAAAACACCGACAGCAAACCAAAGCCACTCCGAAGATGAAATACTCTTGAAGACCGGAGGAGTTTGAGCAAATTTTATATTTTTCTGTTTCACAGCTGGTTGTTAACTGAATATTCCGCACTTGTGCAGTTATATTGTTCATCTGGCAGCTATATAATACAATAGTTCAATCCGCTCGACAGACTCTGACAAAAAGCAAAATTATTAAAAACAAATCAAAAAGCAGTGGACACAAAGAACACATAAACCGCGATGGCTTTATCGACTCGGCTAGTGATGCTGATCAAGTATATATACATACATACATATATCAATGGGTTACACACATGCCACGACAAAACTGTAATACCCTCTTCTAGCAAAGGGTATACAAAAGTGTTTTGAAAACATCGCTAAAATCGAATGGCGCGATTTTTGCACCGAGTTTGATTGGCAACTGCAGCTGGCTGAGGCGACAGCGTCGACCGAGCTTTTGCAGCAGCAGCAAAATTCACTTTATATATATATATATAATATATATATGTAGACAAATGCACAATTGTCTGTATGCAAAGTGGGATGGGGTTGGGTGGGCAGATGTATAGCGAGTGAGAGGAGCGCAACTCGCTTAACTGATTCCAAGTGCAATTGAACAAATGCCAGAAAAACAAATATGAAAGAAACTTTGCAAATTTACTGTATGAATATAATACAGTATATAGACATATATATAAATGTAGATTACGGAAATGCGTCACAGAAACGATCTTGACCCATGGCGATAGACGACGAAAATCGAAAAAGAAAGGTGAAGCTATCAGCAAAAGCAGCAGCAGCAAACACACTTCAAAAGCTCCCTCTTCTCGTCTATAACTGTACTTGTCAAATATGCTGTATGTGTGTGTGCGAAGAATGAGGAAGAAAAGCATGCGAAACATCTTTAAAGTCCTTTTGGCAACAGCAGCTTATTTAAACAGCAGTCGTAGCAAAACAGCTGCTTCTCTTCTTTCTCCCCCTCTCTCGCTCGCTCTCACACACCAGCTGCGTTGTGTTATCATGGTGGTATGCACTCGCCAAGCGCGTGGCAGTGTGACCACATTATGTTGTCTTTGCTAACGCGCATTTATCGACACTCGTTCGTGAAAACAAAATGTTAATGCGATTAAATTTTGACGCTGACTGATAAGTATTTCTTTGTTGTTTTTTTTTTTCTTTTTTTTTTGGAGCAGTGTATGTTGTATTTGTTTGATTTAAACAGCCCGCCGCAGGGTGATAGGCGGACTCATTAACCCCTTCTCATCACAGCTGCTGCTGTCGTCTTCAGGCCATAATTAAAAAAGACCAGGCCAGGCCAAACTATTCGGCGTGGCACGCGCGGCCACAATCTGACACAATTTCCAGTGATAATCACACTGTTCTGACTTATCAAACAAAAAACACAAATGAGCAGGGCCAAACCAGTTGGCCAACAAGAACGCAAAAAGAAATTACTGATAAGACACTCTAATGAATCTCATAACACACAAAAAAAAAAATAAATAAATTTATGCACAATCAAAATTCAGCCCGAACAAACTGTGTATAACAATGCAATCGATGTATATTTATAGAGCTTCCCCTCTACTATTAGCACTAATAGTGCTGTCTAATCGCATTGTTATTATTGCCATTGCTGCTACCAACATAGTTAATAAAGTATTTACCAATTTGAACAGGTGCTTCTGTCTGTCCTTCTATAATGCTGACAGTTCCGTTATCTCTGTCAAACATTGTAATAACAAGTTATTAGTCAGAACAATTCTTGTCCATAAATATTCCATCTGGAATAATAATGAGCTCGTTTCTCATGTGGAAAATTTTGATGTATTCATTTATGCAATAGTTTTTATTCTTTGTAATGCCGTATCTTATTGGAATCTGACGTGAAAAGAAACTTGGGGTAGGTATATTATTAATACTACAACACATCTGACTAGTTTGCATGTCTGCAATATTAACAACATGTTATCTAATATAATCAAGCTATTCAGAAAGATATTATGATATTTAATTTATTATTACGACTGTTTAATTTATTTATGGTTTTACTTTTTTTTGTTTATACGCGAAAGAGAAATTAGCAAAGCCTGCGGAACACTTACGCGAGCGCTCATTGTATATTCAGTTAATTTAGCAAAACAAACTCATGATGATTATGATGTTGATTCTTGACTTAGTATATACTTCGTAAAAGCACCTTTACATTGTAAAAGTAAGTACATGCACAAGTACATACACACAAATTTATAATCGCATGGCTTTGCTTCACTTTCAGTTTCATTGCGCATGATGATGATGCACCAGTTGTATGGGCTTTTAAGCAAAACGTGCCAAGTATTTTGTAACCAATCAACAATGTCGCTGATTCGTTTAACAGGCAGAGTCTGGCACCATTCTTCAACATGATTCTCAACAGCGAAAACAAAGCACCAACAAAAAAGTGCTGTAAATAAACACAATAATAATAAGTGTTGCCAAGCGCATTTTACTTAGAAGGGGAATCATCCTCAGCTTCCCGATAAGTAATCGAGCCGTAAGCGTGTAAGTCCCCCCCTGGGAAGCATTAATACTGAATTGGCTCTCTCTCTCTCTTTCACTCTAGAGAAGAAGGAGGGGGAGGGTGAGAATATGTACTTAACGGTTAAGCTTTCACCTAAAAATTGGCGCAATACGAAAACCTACGCCGAAGTCGAAGACGAGGCCAATAACCCACTACTGAGAAACACAGATAAAAGTGCCGTTCAACCGAAGTAATTTCATAGAATCCATTCACACACAAATTAGAGGCGATAAAAATACAGCTACTTGTTGAAACTGTAAAAGGTATTCCATTGAAATGTTTTGCTCATTGTTCAAAATGTTGCCAAATGCAGCTAAACTTAAAACAAATAAACTAATATACAAAATTTAATAAAAAAAAAAGAAGAAAAACAAGCCAACAAAAATAAAATGGATGAAAGCCTCAAGGCCAAAAATATTCGAGTGTTATTTTTATCAGTGTTTGTTCAGATAGAATTTCGCACTCAACAAATTATAGAAAGTATATAATGCATACGTATGTATATTGTAGAATGTTTTTCGTCAAAAATCTCATCAAATTGTTAAAAACTAACAAAAACAACGCAAAAAAATAAAGCATCTCTGAATGCGGAAATTCAGCAGAAGAGGCAAGCAAAAACATTCTAATGTATTCAACAAGAAAAAAAGGCCCTCCCTATATGTTTTTGTTTTGATGATTAAAAATTACGAAAAACGATCATGATGATGCTGCTGCTAATGCTGATGACGAAGCGTAAACAAATCGCGTAAGAGGCGTAACTGTAACAAGAACAACAACCACTGTTTAATGCAGTCACAACAATGCGGTCTCTCTCTGCTCATAAAATCAGAAAAGAGAGCGCAGCAACTACAGCAGCCAGCATCAGTGTGACCAATACCAACTTGAAAAACACATACACTGACACACACACAAACAACACACTCATTTTTGCACTGTGTAAAGGAAAAGTTTGTTGCGTGTAATTCAATAAGCAGCAAATTAATTGTGTTTTAAAAATCAATATCAACTTAATGAAAGTAAGAAAAACATGCGATTAAGACATGTCATGCTTTTCTTATCGCGGCATGCAGATGTCTGCCAGAATTTAAGTAGAGCGTAAATAGAATGTGTTTTGCTGCTGCTGATGCTACTGCCTCTCAGCATCATTTTTGACAACAATAAAATACTGAAGTGCAAGTGCAAGTTCATGTTGATGTGTGTGTGTTTCTCTGTGTGTGGATGTGCGTTTAGTGTGTTAAGTTCAGGGTGCTTAATAATACATACATAGCAATGTGGACGCCGGCATCGCTGCTTGCCTGGCAGGGTTGCCAAAACACGAGGACATTTTTGTTGTTGATGTATCACAGCACTGAGCCATTTCTGCTGCTGCTGTTGACAGAGAATGCAGCACGCGATTGCCGCGGCAGAGGCGCTTTTGACCTTTGATGCTACTGCTTCCGAGTTCCTTTTTTCAGTCGTTATTATTTTGCAAGCAACTCAACTCAAATATTTGTTTGACTCACAGACACACAAAAAAAAAAAAAAAAAATGTCATACGCCACACATTTGTAGGCAACGGTAGTTGTTTGTGTGTTTGTGAGTGTGTGTGTGTGCGATTCAGTCTGATTGGACTCGACGCGTACGCACAAAAGGTAAACGAAAGTTAATAACGAAATTTGATCAGACGAAAGTCGCGCGCATTGAGCTCCACACACGTTGCTTGTCAAAATAAGAATGAGCAAAACCAAAAACAGCGAAAACGGCACGCGAGCGACAAATCGCCATCAGCGACGTCGCTGTCAGCAGCAACAGTGCGAACAGTGACAGCGACCCACGGGTTAGCTATTAAAATGCCAAAGTGTTCATTGGAATTAGCTACATTTAATATGAAACATAACAATGCGATTTTTTGCATCTTTTTTTTCCTTCATAATGACGAGAGTCTCAAAAAACTTTTTCTTTTTTTTTTTTTATATTATGGTGAATTCATGCATTTCAAATACCGACCACTGCTTTTAATAAATCAATAAAATCTAGCTAGCTGAAAAAAAAACAAGCTAGATTTGGCGGAAGAAAGGGTTGTCGAGGCAGCACTGAGTCGTTGACTCCGATTTTTATGCATTGTTATGCGTGGATTATGAACAGTAATAGCAGCGCTGTCTCGTTACCGTTACCGTTATAAGAGAGCGATAACAATTTTCACATCGTGGGACCACAAAAACCTATAACCAAAACTGCAAGTGCAATTTACAAATAAATATATATATACTACATATTAAATAAATATTTGTATTTCTTAATTTAATTAGCACATTTGAAGACAGCGCGCCAACAATTGTAGCAGCAATTTCTCGCTCACCTAGTATGTGTGTGTGTATATACATTTTTATGTATGTATACTTGCAGTAGAGTACAGTATGTGTTCGTTGCCGAGAGAGTGAAAGAGTGAACTGTTGAATGCAATTGTGAAACGAAATTAAATTCAAGACATTTTTGCAGTTGTTGACCCACTGTGCCGCATATTATTCAATGATTGAGTTTATTTGTTTGCCATAATTACGCAAATCGATAATGAAAACTTATTAAGGAACAAATATATACAAATGAATTGGTGCGCAACAGACAAAAACAAAATACAATAGGTAAACCTGGCATTTATGTTCTCCCACCTGCAGCCCAAACCATTTTTTTACGTTGGCCTTGAAAATTGTGCAGCTGAAAGGAGAAATTGCTGCAATATGCGCGCGCACGCTTCACATTTTTCCCTCAAATCTCAAATCGCAACACGCTAAAAATTTTGAGCCCAAAAATGTATGTTAATGGTAAAGTTAATGTTAATGTAAATGTTAATCGTCAATACATAATGCTGCTGCGCAGCAGTTGACTTGTTTGTTCATCTGATTTCTCGTTCGAATAATAATACATTTGACGTCACTGCCGGCAATAAGCAGTTAGAACCGATAAGCACAAATTCGTAGGTATGGATGTACAAATGTTGTATGTGTTATTGCTGCTGCTGGATTGATAAGGAATTTGTAATTTGTTTGATTGTGATCAATATAATGAGTTTAGCACATTTATTTGACTCCATCCAACTTGATACATTTGCAGTGCGACGCCGCGCAAAACTATGTTTGAGCGGCGTTGTGAATTGACTAAAAATCTTCGACCTATTTACAAGTTACAAGAAATCGTTTGTTGTTTTATATTTGTAACATTGCATGCAGGGGAATACATTTTTGTAAAGTACAAGTGAAATGAAATTTTCGCTTTTAATGAAACCAGAAACTGGCTATTACCCTCTGCTACCGGTTTATACATTTCTCTTGCTTTTGGCATATATTTGCGATGGTTTAAACAGCGCGCTAAACTCTTCAAAACACAACAGCTCTCTACCATGTTAAATTTAACATAGTCGTCCGAACGCAAAAGCACAGCAAAGCTAAATGCAACTCTGGCAAAGCTCTCAATGTAAATGTTATGCAGCTGTGTGGACACCAACGGACATGAGAGAGTGACAGAGAAAGAGATTACGAAGACAACGGCCGGAAAAGCGAACAGTGCAAAAGGAAATGTCAAAAATTGATGCAAAGACCAGGCAACCGACAACGAATCAAAAACGCGTAACACATCAACGATAATGGATGCTAAATATGCAACATTAAAAACCAAAATAGAGAGCGACAAAAATCGAGTTTTACACCAATTGTGTGTGTGTGTGTGTGTGTGTGTGTGTGTGTGTGTGTGTGTGTGTGTGTGTGTGTGTGTGTGTGTGTGTGTGTGTGTGTAGTGCACAAAAAATACATGCGTGCAAAATTTATATAGTGTGTGTTGTATGTGTTTCTGTTATAAAAGAATAACAGTAAAATAAGCAAATTTAAAATGCAACTCTTACCTTTGTTGTCTTTATTTCGTTTTGTGCACAGCCGAACGCTGTTTTCAGAGAAGCTGTTGCTCTTGCCCGAATGTCAAAAACTCTCTCTCTCGCTCTATCACACACATACGGGGCAGGAGACAAAAAAAAATTTGCCTTTCTATCGTTTTTTTTATTTTAATACCAAAATTTTATTTTGTTGCGCACTTTTAAGATTTCCGCCTTTCTTTGAATATTACTAATACCATTTAACGCCACTTTATCACTGTTACTACTAATGTTGCTTGGCCAACACTTTTCTGCTGCTGACAAGATATCGACTCAACACGACGACGACGATGAAGAGACTGGGACGATGAAAACTACGAAGCAGCCGTAGCAGAAGAAGAAGCACCAATAACAGCAAGAAGTGCTGCCAATAGTTGCGCAGCTTTTTTTTAGAGACCAAAAAAATAAATAAATTTGACTGTCATTGTGCCGTTAAAAACAACAATGCACACAGGGCCAATGACAATGAAAATTAACATGCACATGCATGTTTTGTGGGCCGGCGGCGCCCTCTTTATATATTTTTTTGAATTGCTTGGAAATGCCTAAGTGACCATTAAGACAAAATGTGTGTCTTGCTTCTCTTATCACGACACCCAAAAGTCTGCCATAATTTAAGTAGAGCATGAATGGAATGATGCTACTGTTCTCAACATAATTTTTGACAACAATAAAATACTGAAGTGCAAGTGCAAGTTCATGTTGATGTGTGTGTGTTTCTCTGTGTGTGGATGTTCGTTTAGTGTGTTAAGTTCAGGGTGCTTAATAATACATACATAGCAATGTGGACGCCGGCTTCGCTGCTTGTCTGGCAGGGTTGCCAATACACGAGGACATTTTTGTTATTGTTGTATCACAGCACTGAGCCATTTCTGCTGCTGCTGTTGACAGAGAATGCAGCACGCGATTACCGCGGCAGAGGTGCTTTTGACCTTTGATGCTGCTGCGCTTCCGAGTTCGATTTTCAGTCATTATTTTGCAAGCAACTCAACACAAACAATTATTTTACACTCGCACAAAAAGAAAAAAAAAATAGACGGGCATACGCCACACATTTGTAGGCAACGTCTGTGTGTGTTTGTGATTTAGACTGATTGGACTCGACGCCACAAAAGGTAAACGAAGGTAAAAAAAAACGAAATTTGATCAGACGAAAGTCGCGCGCATTGAGTTCCACACACGTTGCTTGTCAAAATAAGAATGAGCAAAACCAAAAACAGAGAAAACAGCACGCGAGCGACGAAACACCATCAGCGACGTCGCTGTCAGCAGCAACAGTGCGAACAGTGACAGCGACCCACGGGTTAGCTATTAAAATGCTAAAGTGTTCATTGGAATTAGCTACATTTAATATGAAACATAACAACGCCATTTTTCGCATCTTTTTTTCCTTCATAATGACGAGAGTCTCAAAAAACTTGTTCTTTTTTTTTATTTTATATATTATGGTGAATTCATTTAATAAATCAACAAAATCTAGCTAGCTGAAAAAAAACAAGCTAGATTTGGCGGAAGAAAGGGTTGTCGAGGCAGCACTGAGTCGTTGACTGCGATTTTTATGCATTGTTATGCGTGGATTATGAACAGTAATAGCAGCGCTGTCTCGTTACCGTTACCGTTATAAGAGAGCGATAACAATTTTCACGTGGTCCCATGACAAAAAACAATAAACCAAAACTGCAAGTGCAATTTACAAATAAATATATTTATACTAAATATTAAATAAATATTTGTATTTCTTAATTTAATTAGCAAATTTGAAGACAGCGCGCCAAAATTGTAACAGCAATTTCTCGCTCACCTAGTATGTGTGTGTATATATATATATTTATGTATGTATATGCATTACTTGCAGTAGAGTACGGTATGTATTCGTTGCAGAGAGTAAGAGAGCGAACTGTTGAATGCAATTGTGAAATGAAATGAATGCGCTGTGCCGCATATCATTCAATGATTGAGTTTGTTTGTTTGCCATAATTACGCAAATCGATAATGAAAACTTATTAAGGAACAAATATATACAAATGAATTGGTGCGCAACAGACAAAAACAAAATACAATAGGTAAACCTGGCATTTATGTTCTCCCACCAGCAACCCAACCCACCTGACCTCTTCGGAAATACTTTTACGTTGGCCTTGAAAATTGTGCAGCTGGAAGGAGAAATTGCTGCAACATGCGCGCGCACGCTTCGCATTTTTTGCTCAAATCCCAAATCGTAACGTGCTAAAAACTTTGTATGTTAATGTTAATCTTTAAATTAAATTTTCGATTTTAATGAAACCAGAAACTAGTTGTTACCCTCTACTACCGGTTTATACATTTCTATTACGTTTGGCATATATTTGCGGTTAACAAAATAATAATAAACAGAACTGGTTTAAGCAGCGCGCTAAACTCTTCAAAATACAACAGCTCTCTACCATGTTAAATTTAACATAGTCGTTCGAACGCAAAAGCACAGCAAAGCTAAATGCAACTCTGGCAAAGCTCTCAATGTAAATGTTATGCAGCTGTGTGGAATCCAACGGACATGAGAGCGATGGAGAAAAAGATTACGAAGACGACGGCCGGAAGAGCGAACAGCGCAAAAGGAAATGTCAAAAATTTGTGCAAAAAAAATTTGACTGAAATAACAAAACGATTTTATTAAAAATATAATGATGAAAAATATGTGTTGTTTGTGTGTCGAGGCAAATATACGAACTAAAAGCTAATGCTGGAGGAAGACCAGGCAAACCGGGCAACTGATAACGAAGCAAAAACGCATAACAGAGCAACGATTATGGATGCTAAAAATGCAACACTAAAAACCAAAATACAGAGCGATAAAAATCAAGTTTCGCACCCATTGTGTGTGTGTGTGTGTGTGTGTGTGTGTGTAGAGCACAAAAAATACATGCATGCAAAATGTATATAGTGTGAGTGTGTGTGTTGTATATGTTTCTGTTATAAAAAAAGCAAAATAAACGATTATAAAGTGCAACTCTTACCTTGTTGTCTTTATTTCGTTTTGTGCACAGCCGAACGCTGTTCTCAGAGAAGCTGTTGCTCTTGCCCGACTGTCAAAAACTCTCCCTCTCTCTCGCTCTATCACACACTTACGCGGCAGGAGAGACAAAAAAAATTTGCCTTTTTCTCGTTTTTTTATTTTTATACCAAAATTTTATTTTGTTGCGCACTTTTAAGATATATGTTGGTCCTCCGTCGTTCTTTAAATATTACTAATACCATTTAACACCACCTTACCACTGCTACCACAAATGTTGCTGGCCAACACTTTTCTGCTGCTTACAAGATATCGACTCAACACGACGACGACGATGAAGAGACTGGGACGATGAAAACTACGAAGCAGCCGTAGCAGAAGAAGAAGCACCAATAACAGCAAGTGCTGCCAATAGCAGCTTTATTTTAGAGACCAAAAAAATAAATAAATATGACTGTCAACTGTGCTGTTAGAAATAACAGACAATGCAGACAGGGCCGGTGACGATGACAATTAACATGCACATGCATGTTTTGTGGGCCGGCGGCGCCCTCTTTATATATATTTTTGAATTGCTTGAAAATGCTTAAGTGTGACCATACTTAAATCAAAACTTATAACTGTTTCCTTTCACTTATAGTCGTATTACGTATGAGTAGAATATTGTTGCGCACTTACCACCACTATACAGTAAGTGCAACCCAAATCGGCAAGAGGCCCAACATGCCAAATGTCTGAGTGAGCTGCGAGTGTTCTATGTAGTTGTAGTTGTTGAGTTTTGTTGCTGTCGGTCGCTCGCTCGCAGACTCCTAAAGCTTGTGCTCTCTGCACACATACACGGCACATAAACAAACAAGCAAGGGCTTCGGCGGTTAGAATTCTCACTGATACACACTCACGCACACACACGTGTATACACACATATAGAAGAAAACAAAATGTATGTATGCATGTGCGATATTAGTGATTTTTGGCATACGAAAAACCAGCAAACGCATTAAAATAATAAGGTTGCAAGCGAAACTTGCAACTGCCACCGAGAATTGCAATCCGAGGCACAATGCACAATGAATAACACTCGTTCCACAGCAGTTGAACTTCGTTATTTTTTTTTGTTCATCTATTTATCTATGTGCAGCACTTGGGCAAATCGCACAATTTTGTTTCTCTCGACTATGTATTTGTGTTTGTATTTAAAGTTCAACAGAACGCTGCGCTGCGCTCTGTGCAGCGCACACCGATCGAAATATATATGTATATATACACAAACACACGTACACACAGAGAGTTGGGAAAGTAAAAACTTTTCTTTCTTATTGGATGCAATTGGCGGATACTTGAAATTCGTTCCGAAGTTGAACCGACCCGAACTGGAGTTCAACTGAAGTGTCTGCTGTGTCAATTGAGTAACGTTTTCTATTCAACGATCAAATTACAATTACGACAAAAAGTAGTAATAGAGCAAAAGAAATTCCGCAGAGTATTAGATACGGTAATGAAGGAATGACTAAAAGTATCGATAGAGCACACCAAATATACGATTAATTTCATATCGATATTCCGTTGAGTTTTGCGTGGCAAGAAGTTAAAGCTGAGTGCTGCATCACGCGACAGTTGTGTTGTCGCATATTAAAGCTCAGCCACACTCAACACGGCACGTCATTGTTGAATTTGTTGTTATTCCTGCAGATATTTGTATTTTCTGCCAACACGCAAGAAACACAATAAAATGGTAAGAATCTCAGTTATCAGTAGTGAGCACAGAAACAATTAAATGACATTCGAAATTTGTTATTGTTCCAGAGTGCGCTCTTCAACTTTCAAAGCCTGTTGTCCGTCATTCTGTTGCTGATATGCACCTGCGCCTATTTGCGTTCCCTGTTCCCCAGCATCATTGATCGCAACAAAACTGGGTAATAGGCAGTTACATCTGCTATGTTGTAAATATGTGTCACATATCAATTACATATTTACAGTTTGTTGGGCACCTTTTGGAAGATGGCGCGCATTGGCGAACGAAAATCGCCTTGGGTTGGCGCCGCTTGCTTGATAATGGCTTGCACCGTGCTGTTCTGGAGCTAAAATTTTGAATAATTACGGAAGTGCATAACATAACATTAAGTAGTTGTAAGTCGCAGAGCTAAACGATAATTGTATGTTTTCTACAAAAACCCAGAAAGGTTTTGCATTTTATTCCCATTGCGCTGCGCTCTTCCCTTTGCCGATCAGCCAGTGTGACCGTTGCTAAGAAAGAAAATAAAACCGAAAAATGTAAATGCCGGCAGTACAAAAATTTATTACACAAATTTGCAATTGCAACTGCAATTTGTAATAATGTTAGCCACGCAGGAAGCGCTGCGTCTCTATGTGGCTAGTGGCAGGGAACGGCTGCAACAGCTGCTGCGGCGCCTGCATTGGACGGAGCAGGGCGTGCGCCAGGCAAGTGTGCATAATGCGAAAGGCTTCCTCATTTCGTCAATTTCCTCTTGCAGCAAGCGTCTGTTGGACATGTAGTCCAAGTTGGTGCGGATGTGGATGCGGAGCAACTACCAAGCAGTTGCTTGGAAGACCCACAGCATAGTGTGCAACTCAACCTTGAATTGTTGCAGCAACTGCTCGGACCAGCTGCGAGGCCGACGCAGTTAGTCAACGGGACATTTGAGGATCTGCAGGTCAATTTCACTGGCCCACAAAAGCTGCTTATATATGAGCATGTGGTCCAGCGGACGCCACGTCAGCGCCAGAGCTGCGAGGAGATGGCAAATTTTGCGCAACTCGTTGCCGACACCAAAAAGGCGCACAAGAAACAGCGACGTCATCGCAAAAGTAAACCGACTCTCCACGAGGAGATGCATCAGCTGGTGGAGCTACAAATGCAGGCACTGCAGGCGCAGCAGCGGCAGCAACTGCTGCCAGTCGCAGCTGGAGAACGGAAAAGGCACCAGTCCGGCAAGACCGAGTCGGACCACTGGCGACGCACTCCAACTCAAAGTCGCGAGCGTAGAAGAGATTCCCCACATAGAGATCAGTGCAGCAGGCACAGCAGTAGCAGCAACAGGAGGAGATACAAGGAGCGCAGGCGCAGTAGCAGTCGCAGCCGGCATAAAAGCCAACGACAACACTCAAAACGAGCAAGTTCCCGATCCCGCTCCCGTTCCCGATCCCCGCTCCATAGCAATCACAACAGGCGATTCCATCGCCATTAATACAAGAAAAACATTTTACAGCAATGTCTTAGAACCGTTCTCAACCCCTAAATTAGAGTGCGAACTGATTGTGAATTTTATTGATTTTATTCACAAAAAATGAGCAAAGAAATGGCTTCGAATGAGTTCACTGTAGGCAAGCTCCACTGTATGTCAGAAGAAAAAACGCTGGATAATTTCACATATTATAAGTTTTAATTGTAGCGAAAAAAAAAGAAGTAATTAAAGTATTTATAACACGTAATTTTTTGCTATTTTGCTGCTGCCGGCAACTTGGTTAATGTTGTTGCAGTTGCATTCTGTTTACTTGGTGGAGACGCGCGTGCGTTTGTTCCACGAGAAGTTGACGCCATAGTTTTTGACGCGCTCCTTCCTGGCCTTCAGCTCGCCGTCGACGTACCATTTCCAGCCGTTCCTCTCGCAGTAGGCAATCGCCTCGTCCTGTGACCCAAATTGCAAATTCAGATTCGACAGAGGATCACCGCTGCAATAAAAAAAAAGTCGCTTATAATATTTGAACAAAAGCTGAGGCGACAACCGAGACGGAGACCCCAGGACTAAACCAGGGCGATTTAAGCAAGTAATCACCATGGGGAAGAACAGGCTTGTGGACTAAGAAATCGCCTAACTAAACTGGATAGTAGAAGGAAACTATGCTGGTTTTGTGAAAGCGAGGAGGAATCCTCAAGGCATATCTTAGGCTATTAGATCTATTAGGTTGCACTGCTAATAATAGTTTGTCCAACTTTTGAATTGGCTCCTCTGTTGGCAGCTGGAGTACTGACCTGGAGGCCCAGCCCATGAGTGGATTCTCCCAGCGCTCGCGATTATCGAATTCGATTTGCCAGTTTTGGATGTTGTTGGTGCCGCTCTGCATCGCGTTCTTTGGTGGTATGTGGATGCGGACGCGTCGCTCCTTCAGGTGCTCGACGGGCACACCCGAAATGGGAGCCAGGTCGACGGCAACGGGCACCGTTATCTTGCCGCTCAGCTTGTCGCGCTGCTCGAGCTCCTCGGGACGGGCCAGCGCCGTGCTCGGATCAATTGGCCCAACATCCTGGGTAGATGCCCAGCGTGCAGTGCTTGAATGCGGGATGAATGACAAATTTAACTAGAAGTGCTGTGTGTGGGCAATTGAAATGCGTGTGTGTACTTACAACTGCATTGTGGGGGCAGCACGGCACAATACTTGGCGTATTAGCGACATTTTCGCTTGCTTATAAACAATTGCTGCCAATAAACGGCAAATCACAATCAATAATTACGTAAAATTTTTGGAAGCGTTCGCAGTGTTTTTTTTTTATTTTTTTAACAGCTGTTTATGCTGCGCTGACAGTTAGCTGAGTGCTATGAGTTACAGAACAAACAGGTGACATTTTGATTTGCAGCTAGGTCAGTTTTTTTTTATTGATGTGTTTGATTGTCGGGCATTTATGCACACACAGAATGCGGTCACACTGCATACAAACCAATCGAAAATAGCTGAGTGCTACGAGTAACAGAGCAACTGACATTTTGATCTGCAGCTCAGTCAGTATTTTTTATTGGTATTTTCCTTATTTTTTTTTTGCAGGCAGGTTGGCAAAATATGAGCATTTATGCACACACAGAGTGCAGTCACGCTGCATACAAACAAGTCGAAATTATTTGTGCGAAAAGAGCTTCGGTGGCAGCAGTGCGTTTTGTTTATCGACTGTCGGTTATCGTTGTTGCAGTGAAAAAGACGTGAAGCAAGGACAACCCTGCAAATAACCAAGCATAACCAACAAGCTAGTTTCCTCCAGGACCTCAACACAACATGGGAGTACCAAAGTTTTACCGTTATATCAGCGAACGCTATCCGTGCCTCAGCGAATTGGCGCGTGAGCATAGCGTAAGTACAGGGTGTCTATTCCTGTGGGCAGTGTGTAGTGGGCGTGGATTAAGGCGTCCTTTAAATTCCACACACACATCCATACACACACACACATGCATACACGCACACATCCACACAGGAAAAAATGCATTCTCATTTATTTGGCAAACAAAACTTATTTTGTTACTGACGCATTTTCTTCTTATTTTCTACTATTACCTGAACTTCTTTACGCTATTTAACAAAAACCTAACAAGATTCGTGCATTTAAAAAAAAAAAAACAAAACAAAAGTGATCTTGCACGGACATATTTGAACCGAATAAGAATAAGAAGTCAATAATGAAGTCCTTTATTTTTGCAAAATAAATGAGAAAATATGAATTTTGGCTGGACATATATATTTATATTAATATATATTTCTGGTTTTATCAATAGATACCCGAGTTCGATAATCTTTTTCTGGACGTTAATGGGATTGTGCACAACTGTTCGCATCCGGATGACGGCAACATACACTTTCATTTGGAGGAGACACAAATCTTTCAGGACATTTACAACTACATAGATAATCTGTTCTATCTGATCAAGCCGCAGAAGCTGTTCTTTGTGGCCGTTGATGGCGTCGCGCCACGTGCCAAAATGAATCAGCAGCGCAGTCGCCGTTTCAGAACGGCCCGCGAGGCCGAACTGGTTGATGCGAAAGCGCTGCAGCGTGGCGAGAAGCGGGTGCACGAGAGATTTGACAGCAATTGCATTACGCCCGGCACCAAGTTCATGAGTAGTTTGCAGAAGGGCTTGCGCTGCTTTCTGCGCACCAAAGTCTCAACTGATCCGCTGTGGCAGAAGTGCTGCATCATTTTAAGCGGTGAGGAGACACCCGGCGAGGGCGAGCACAAGATCATGGACTACATACGCTATCTGAAGGCACAGCCAAACTTTGATCCCAATACGCGCCATTGCCTCTATGGCCTCGATGCCGATCTAATCATCCTCGGCCTGTGCACCCACGAGCTGCACTTCGTTGTGCTGCGCGAGGAGGTGAAGTTTGGCAAGAATGTGAAGCGAACCGCCGTCGAGGAGACGCGATTCTTTCTGTTGCATCTGGGTCTGTTGCGCGAATATCTCGAATTGGAGTTCGCTGAGCTGTCGACACCGGAACGTAAAGTGGATGTGGCCCAACTGATTGACGATTGGGTGCTGATGGGTTTCCTTGTCGGCAACGATTTCATCCCGAGCCTGCCCCTGCTGCACATCAACACCAATGCGTTGCCGCTGCTCTACAAGACCTACATCCGTGTCTATCCCCAGCTGGGCGGCAACATCAATGAGCAGGGCAGACTGAATCTGCAGCGTTTGGCGCTCTTCATGAACGCCCTCAGCGACGTCGAGATGCAGATGTTCGACGAGCAGAGCGATAAGCTCAAGTATGCCAATTCCAAAAATGAGGCATTCGATGTGGATGTGGAGGACTTGCGCCATCGGGACAAAGATCTCACAGCACTCATCGACAACAGCATGAAGGTAAATATTTATGAATGCATATAAATATATATATATATATTGTACACACATATGTCGGTATTTGTCTGCCTTGCAGCAAAGTGTTGCATTTGCAACAAGTTTTGGAAATCGGGAACACCTCCAGTTGTAACTTCACCTGATTACCCTTCCACTTAACCTATCCAGTTTGTCGGCAATCCTTAATTAATTACAGTGTGTCCAGGAAAAAAGGCATATTTGTGGTAAAAATTGGTTCTGATCCAATCCATGAAAGCTCAAGAAATGACGTCACAAAGTCGGTGGCTACTAATTAATCTATAATATGCATATTATTGATCAACTGCTCAAATTGCCTCAAGATCGGACAAGAAACATCCAAGTGAAGGTCCAAACTCTATTCCCAATATGCGAGCGCATGTGTGGGGGAAAGAGATGGCATGATAATCAAAAAACGCGTCAATATGTTTATATGTGTGTTCTACAAAGCACCGTTAACTGCGAATGCCTGCACGTATGTATGTATGTACGTGCGTATGTTTTCTACAGAGTATGTTTGTAAGTCTGTCTACGCACGTGTTTCTCGCCAGCCAGTTCGGATCGGTTCGGATATGCGATGCCCTCGATTTTTTCTTTACTTAGCTGTCCCTGTGCACTTGCAGACTCGATCACTGTTTAAAGGGTATATCAAAGTCGACTACAGCAATTTTACTTGTTTTCCTTTTGTTCTTCTATTGGAAGTGTTGCATTTTTTGTTTTATTTCTTTTTTGATTTATCATCTAAATTGATTCAAATACTTTTGAAATCATTTCGAAATGTTCGAGAAAAGAGCTTTTCTTTTAGATTTCCATTGATTGTTGCTCAATTAGGGAACATGAAATGCTAGTCCAAAGTTGAACAGGTTGTTGTATTTGACATTCTGCCTCATCTTCATTCAGATGTATGAGGACGACAGCGATGAGTATCTGAGCGATGAGGAGACAGCGTTAAATGGCGAATTCCAGAATTTCAAGCGCAACTATTATCGGAACAAGTTCAAGAACGAGATGCACGACGGTCTGATTGCGGAGCTGGGACACCATTATGTGACGGCCCTGCAATGGGTACTCGATTATTATTATCGTGGCGTGCAGTCGTGGGATTGGTATTATCCGTATCATTATGCCCCCTTTATCAGTGATATGACCGATATTCCGTCTGTTAAAATCCACTTTCAAATGGGCAAACCATTCATGCCCTTCGAGCAGGTAAACAATCCTAATCCAATACCAATCCAATGCGTACGATTATTGAATTATTTGTTCGCAGCTGCTGGCTGTGCTGCCACCGGCCAGTTCAACCCTGTTGCCGGTGGCCTATCACGATCTGATGCTGAATCCGAGCAGTACCCTGGCCGAGTTCTATCCGAAGGAGTTCGAAACCGATCTCAATGGCAAGATGCACGAATGGGAGGCAGTTGTCCTGATACCGTTCATCGATCAGCGTCGCCTGCTGCACGCCATGTCCGAATGCGAGTCGCAGCTGACCAACGAGGAGCGTTTACGCAACAGGCATGGACCGATGTATCAATACGATTACAGCTCGAAATCGCTGGGCGCCCTGACTGGCGTGCCACCGTTGAAAAATCTGCAGAACGTCTTCTGCACGGAGACGAGCCGCTGGGTTGAAGAGATTGCCCTCCACATACCGTACACTGTTTGCGCGGAGCTGCCGAATGCGGCACGTCATGTCTTCTTTCCGGGATTTCCCACAATGAAGCATTTAGATTTCGATGTAAGCGCAAAGCTTCAAATGCCTTTTCGCTGTTTTCGTTTATTCCATTTATTTTAATGATGTATTTGCAGTTCGAGATGCGCGTCGGTCACGTCAAGGTCTTTGATCAGCGGAGCCGTAATCAGACCTTGATTCTGATGCCGAAGAAGCGAGTGTTTGAGGAGCCAATTGTCGAAACTGTGGCTGCTCAATATTTGGATAAGGTGGTCTACATTGGATGGCCGCATCTGATCAAGGCCAAGGTGGACAGCGTTTGCACACGCCAACAGATTGTCGACAAGAACGGCGTCGGTTCCAACGACGCACGGCACTTTGAAACCGAATTCAGATCGCTCTATGACCAGTTGAGTCTCCCCCTCCTCTCTCCCTCTCTCTGTGCATATTTATTCATCATCAATTTACATTGCAGCTTCTCTTATCGCATGGGCATCAAGTTTGCCAATTACGATGTGCTCCTCAATGTGCGCACCTATGTCGGCAGCTCTGTCGACTTTGGCAATCGTGGCGAAATCTATACAAAAGAAACGTGGAGCGAATCGGTAACACCATATCCGGCACAGGGTGTCGTTGCCAACATTCAGGTCAGGGAGAGGATGCGCAAGCAGTTCAACAAAATGGCCGAATTATTCCCAATCGGCAGCACCATCTTCCTTATTGGCAATCCTTATGCCGGCAGCGAGGGCACCGTACTCGATCCAGATCTTGTTTACGCCTGCGGACGCATTCAGGGTAAGTGTGTGTCTTATGAGTAATGCTTCTGCGATCAGGTGTGGCTTGAGTTTTGAATATCTGCCCAGAAAATGGGGAGAGTCTTAGTTACGCAGAGGCTCAGTTTAGATTAATAACTGGAAGTATTTAGAAAAGTGCCTGCAACTACTTCTGACTAATAACCATCTACATAATGTCCTTGTTCCCAGTTGATTTACGTGTGTGTCCAGAGCCGGATATGTCGGTGGCCATTGCGCAGCAGGCGCGTCGGGACAGGGACTACACATTCCACATCAAGGTGTGCCGCGATTTGAATGTCAGCAGCAAGTGTCTCAGTCGGCTGACTGGAACCGTTTGGGTGGTGCTCGGGCCGCGACGCGAAAGAATGGAGAATGCATCACGGCACAATATTGGACTGCAGATGAAGTATCCGCGACTGAACGAGGAGCGAGCCGGCTTCTGTCGCCAAATGAACAATCAGTGGAACTATTCGAGCGCCGCCATCGATATAATGCGCACCTATTGCGAGCTATATCCGGAGGTTATCGACTATTTGACCAGGAGCAACGATCGGGCCGAGTTCGCTTACGAGGAGGACATCTATCCGGATGCCGTTGGCCAGCATCGCATCGAGGATTTGGCCAATTGGGTGCGCCAGCAGCCGCACATGCAAGTTGAGCGCATCGCGTGCGGTTCCCGCACCGTCTGCAAGGAGACCATTGAGTTGCTAACCGCCGCCGTCGATGATATGCGCCACAAGCCCATCAGGGACATCAAGCTGCAGGTGAAGCCCCATCTGCTCGTCAAGCCAAATGTGACGCTGCCGGAACGCTACCGTTCGCCGCACGAGCTGCGTCTCTTCGATCGTGTCGCTGTTGTTCGCACCATTTATATGGTGCCCATTGGGGCGACGGGCACTGTGATTGGTGTCTATCCAGTCAGTGATCTCAATCCGGTGCGATTCGAGTGTCTCAATACCGTCGATACCTTCTGCGACGTCCTGTTCGACAAGGTGATACCCAACTGTAGCCAGGGCATACATGGCATTGCCGAAGGTCGTGTCTACAAGATACCAGAGACCTCCATCATTCTCATCAATATAAATGGTAAGTGCTTAATCTGTTTGGCCCCAAAATTGCTAAAACTAAGTCGAAATCGTTCTTTCACAGAGAGCATGGAGATAAAGGGACAAGCTGCCGCCCATCAACAACAACAGCAGCAACAACAGCAGCAGCAGAAGCACTCGTCGCAGCAGGTGCGAGGCAAAGCAGATGCAGTGCGTCAGGATTGGCGCGATCAGCAGCAGAATGAGACGCGCTATATGACTGCCGCTGGCAGCAAGCACAATCCCATCACAATGAAAACTCGCGTTGCCGAGGAATTCTTTGTGCCCGGCGTACCGGCTGCTAATGCAACATCGGCAGCCGATGTCGACGACCATCCAATTGCGTCCACGTCAGCTGCAGCTGCTGCTATAGCGTCTGCAGAGGCCAAGTATGCCTCAAAGGCGGCGCCACAGTCCTCGCAGATGCAAAGTGTCGCTCATCTACAACAACAGCAGCAGCAGCAGAAGCATCAGCGGCAACGGCAGCCGTCGTCACGGCAGGTGCGGGGCAAATCGGATGCGGTGCGTCAGGATTGGCGCCATCAGCAGAAGAGTGAGTCGCGCTATATGACTGCCGCTGGCAGCAAGCATAATCCCATCACAATGAAAACTCGCGTTGCCGAGGAATTCTTTGTGCCCGGCGTACCGGCACCAGCAGCCGCTGTCGCCGATGACGACGACCATCCAATAGTGTCCACGTCGGCTGCGGCTGCTGCTGCAGCGTCTGCAGAGGCCAAGTATGCCTCGAAGGCTACGCCACAGTCGTCGCAGATACAAACGTGGCGTCGACTGCCAACGGAGCCCTCATTGCAACAACAACAACAGCAGCAGAAGCAGCAGCAACAACAGCAGCTGCCACGGCAGCAGCAACAACAACGCTGGCAGCAGCCACGGCAACAGCAGCAGCAGCAGTCACGACAGCCGCAACAGCAACAGCAACAACAACGCCGGCAGCAGCAGCAGCCGCAGCAACAAAAACCGCAGAAGCAACGCCAGCAGCAACAACAACAGCAGCCACGACTGCAGCAACAGCAACAACAACAGCAGCCACGACTGCAGCAACAGCAACAACCGCAGCAACAGCAGCAACAGCAGCAACAGCAGCAGCAGCAGCATCAACAACAGCAGCCACTGCCAATGATGTCATCGTCATTTCAGCAGACGAGCATTCAACGCGGTTCATCGAAAGCCATCGCCACCGACGACACCAACACATCCGATAACCAAACAATGGCTCTTCGATCGCTGCTGGGCTTGAACACAGTCGAGCAAGTCGCACCGAAGTTGGAGTCAATGTCTGCAACACAACAACAACAACAACAACAGCAGCAGCAGCAGCAGCGATTGCTTGCATCACAGCCGCTTGCATCGCAGCTGCCTAGTCAGATGCCGGTGAGTTTTAAGTTTTTTATTTTTATAAGCTGATCCGCTTCAAAAGTTCAGGGAGTCCGCCAAGTCTCTTGCATTTGGTTGCATGTCATAATTATCTGAAATTTAAGTGGATTAATCACTTCTAGAAAATATTTCTTAAATTCGTTATTCATTTGCATAGAAATTGCCGCAGCCGCCGTTGTATTGGCAGCGCGAGGCGCAAGCTAAGCTGCAGTCGGATCTTATGGCCAACCAGCACATGTCCAGGGAGGAGACACAGATGTATTCACAGATGCACCCACTGACGCATTCACTGATGCAACCACCGATGCATCCTACGATACATCCAGCGATGCAGGGACAGTTGCATGCACAGCTACATTCAGAGATGCCAGCTTCCTCGAACATGCTTCAAATCCAGTCCGAGCCATCGTCATCTGGATTCATTGGCTACAACAATTCGTCGATATTTTCGTCATATCTCAACAGCAACAGCAACTGTCAACAGAGCAACCCAACTGAGTCATATGCCGCTGCCTATAATAAATTGATCAACAGTTCTGACCTCCGCAGCAACCACAACAGCAGCGGCAGCGTCAGTAACAACAACAACAACAGCAGCATTGGAAACGTCGGTCGCCTTGTCACATCAGAGAGCTACAACGAGATGCCGCCCAATGTTCGGACGCACACCACAAGCATTGAGGACTTTGTGCCAATACAGGCATATCGTCCAAAGAACTCGAGGCGTGTCTGTTTTCCCACAGATGTCCAAAAGGTGAGATTTATTCAATTAAGCCTAGATTAATATAATAATTTAATTTAAGCAAGTAATAAAAATGGGTAAAGATACTGAAAATAGACATAGAAGCCCTCAACCCAACAAAGATTCTCGCATTCGTGCTGAAGCTGCTGGGGGTTGATGGAGGAGCTTTAAGTAGGCTCAGAAGGGGGTACAGTAGATCTAGTAGGTTGCAGTGCAGGCATCCCAGTTGTAATAATAAAAAGTAATTTCGAGTTTATCGAAATAGTTTGAATGGCTTCTTGGCAGGAACTGAGAATTACGAATTACAAAGCTTCCTGCTGAAGAATTATTTCATATTCCATTCTAGAAATGAGTTGATACTCTTGCCATAATATAAGTTGAAGAAGTTCATTTGATTGCCAAAATATGAACAGCGATTTGATTTCTCTAATTTGTTGAGTGAACTGGAAAGCGATCTTGGCGATGCTTTATAATTAACTGCGAACCTATTTGAGTAATTTTCTCCCGGTCTTATCACCAAGCACCAAGTAGACTCTGTTAACACTTTTATTTATTACAATAATTTTTTGTTTTTCTTTTGCCTAGATCAATCCCAAACAGGATGTTTTTTTCAGCGACAACGCTGTTGTTGAGGACACCCCACAGCCAAGTAGCTCAGCAGCAGCAGCGGCTCAGAGCGCTGGCGATGAGGCCAGCACTGAGCTAATGAGAACTCTTAAAATAACGGTAATTTGCATTAGCTTCCATTATTTATCGTATAAGTATATATAGAAAACGCCAATTGTCTTCTAGCCCACAAATACAGAGCCCATCTCGAGCGCCGCAAGCGCTGCCAAATCGGAGGGGATGACTGAAAGAACCGTGAGTTGATGATGTCAATTTCATTTCGAATGATATAATTTATTAACCAACATCTTTCTACGTCTTTCTCCCTTAGCCGAAACTAACTCGAACACAGCGTGTGCCACGCATTGGAGCCAAATTTGATTTGGATTACATCTTGCACTAAAGAACAAAAAGCCGACAAAAGGAATCAATCAACGGTTTGCTTCCTTCACTGCTCACCAACGTTGCTAAATAATTTCCTGAAGATGAGGCAGCTTATAGCATGTAATATTAGACATTAGTATTATATGGAGCACTTATATATATATATATATATATGTATACAAACTAGTGTGAATATAGAAACACATTTTCGTTTTGTAGTCGGACCTGTGAAGCAAATCAGAACCATGAAAGTAAAGTTAGTTTCGAAAAATGAAATCTAACTAATAAAAATTCAACGATACGGAAAGAAAGACGGACAGACAACAAACGTGATCTTTCTCAAAGAAAAACAAGACTTTTATTTATAAATTTCTAATAATTTTCCTATTACATATTTTGACCTTACAGAAAAGACGTAAACTTAATTAAGTCCATCCGTTGCAAGCAAGGTTTTAAGTGTAAACTAACTATATATAAAGAGATGGCATCATCTCAAGTATTCTGATTGTTTTTTGATGTACTTATATCAATGTGAATGTGTCAAATATGTAAAAGACCGAGCAAAGATGTGATCTTTCTTTAAATACGTAATATAATCAGCTAGTTTTATTCGTAGGTAATTTCAAACTTTGTTTAAATTCGAGCAGGCGAATGTTCCTTATTTTTTTAATACATTTTAAAATATTTAAAGAACAAAAGCTTGAAAGTTTTAAGTCAAGAGACATAAAAAGAGAGAAAAAGAAAGTGAAGTGATTGGTTCTTAAAGAAAAATAATATAAATGTCTATTTAAGTAATTTATGCGTGTCTATATATATATATATATATATATGTAAATACACATATGTATACATGTATTATAAGAAAATATTTATAAAGGCAACAAAAATAATGAATGACAACTTTTGGCTTTAAGACCGCGAACTAAATCATTCATACCGGAAAACATAATAATTAGAAAATTGAAATTGAAATTTTGAATGAGAAATTTAAATAAGAATAATACATAGAAATAATAAACGTCTGCTTAAATGATTTATACGTGTCTACAAAAGAATGTGCTATAAGAAGAGGCAACAAATAATGAATGACAACTAAAGAGACAGAAAGAGAAATAATCATTCCCACAGCAGAACACATTTATTTGAGTATTGAGATCAGCGATATAATATATATATATTATCGGGCGAAAACTGTACTCTAACAGAACATAGATAAGTGATTGGTTCCTAAACAATCACTAAAGACAGACAGAGAGCAAGGGAATTACTCATTGCCACAGGAACACAATTTAAATTGGCCATGTAACTGGAGTAATATATTTATCGGCCGGCAACGAAAAGAATATTGCTCGTTTTTTGTGTGTACGTTTTTGTGTGGTTTTAGAGAATAAATGTTTTAACCAGCTTTTGATGTGTTTTTTTTATGCATTATGGATAAAATATCAGTAATAAATCGTTTTGTGGCAGGGTTCATAATTTTTCCTATTTTAAATAGGTGCTGGATCTGAAGGCGGATTCGCAACATGTCGAAGAAAAACAGAATTAAATAGAAAAATGAATACTAACTGACTGAATTTATTTAGCAAAATATCTGTCTGAAGATTGTTCACTCTAACATGAGAGAGAGCGAGAGAGAGAGAGAGAGAGAGAGAGAGCGAGAGAGAGAGAGAGAGAGAGAGGGATAACACTTGCATATATCCAGTGCTTGGTTCGAGTCCTGGCTAATCAATTGTGTGTATTCGCTGAAATGAGTTTTGTATTGAATATAATAATTTATTCGTATCGATTTACAGATAAGACGTGCATTTGAGGTACAACTGAAAATCAAGCAGACTTGACACAGGTGCGACGATGGCGCAATATATCGATGTGGGACAGTTTCAGATGTCGGCCACAGCTGGCGCAGTGATAGTTGGCGCCATCACGTGAACCGCTCGCCTTTTCCATGCTTTCCGGTTCGGGCGTGGTCAGACGACGTTTTTCCTTGCTACGTCGTCCTGGACAATGGAGGCGATGCTCCAGCTGATGGGGCACAACGAACTGCTCCAGCTGAAAGTCACACTGGGCACAGTGCCACGCTTGCTCAAGCAATGCTGCCTCCATGGCCAGTGTCCAGGGCAACTCGGCCAGGCAGCCGTAGACGACGTGCTCAGAGACATTCAGTCCGCCCTTCTCGCTGTTCGCACTCAGCGGATAATCGGCGGCAAACGGATTCGTTGGCAGCGCCACTAAGCGCTCCGGCGGTGGGCAACGGGTATACAATATCTTCAGATCGGCAGGCAGCAGTCGTCTTATACTATAGGCCACTTCGAGACCCATAAAATCCAGCAGATCATGCCAGAGTGTGTCGCTTCCATCACTCAAAGCAATCGATGGAGCCGAACCCGCTGTAGCCGACTCCTTGCTGTTGTTTAGCTCTGTTGATTAACACCAGTTTGCAGGTGTATTTTAAGAAAAGATAAATCGAGATTATATATTGCGGGCACTCATTGCAACGAGCAATGGCTAATCCCAATTAGATATCCTTACGCACCATTTAGTTTTGCATAGAGTCGGCTGCTCCAGCGTCGTCGGAGCTCAATGGCGCGACTAAGCAGCTGGAGCCCACTGCCTGGCTGCGGAAAATCGAGGCCTAGCCAGCCATCGCAGACGATGTGCGAGACGCCCAGATTGGTATCGATGGCATAGCCAAATAGAAGCAGCGTCTGGGCTGCCGGCAACCGGATGCAGTTCATGAGATACGGCTTGGCCGTCTCCAGTAGGGATCTGGTGAATATATACACTATAATAGCTGCAAGGAATGATATTGTCCGATAATGGCCTAGTTGGCGACTACTCACTGATAGCAGAGCAGCTGATGGCGATCGCTGAGCGGCTGCTTGGGCGTGTAGTAAGATGGCTTCGGATGCAGATCGCTGTCGGCGAGTTTGAGCAGCTCATAGCACTTGGCGAAGTGCGAATTGGGATGCAGCGAAAGAAACGGCTTGAGTTGAGTGTGAAAGAATTGCTGGCCGCCGCCCTTGCAGTAGTTGAATTCATCCGCGATAGCCAGCTGCGGATAGAAGCCGCTGACGAGCAGCAACTTCAGCAGCATAACATCCCGATGACGCTCGACATGCGCCGAGCGCTCCAATAGCGCCAATTGGCGTGCATCGTGGCGCAGCCGAAAGTCAACATCGCGTATATCCTCGCTGGGATCACCGTCGCCCTGGCCATCATCCCCATCCTGCTGGTGGTGATGCTGCTGTTTGAGCAGCTTGCGCTGACGCGGCTGCTCGAAACGTTGGCGACGTTTCAGCCCCCTCAGTTGACGTAGTTCGCCATGGCGTTGGGCTCGCTCTGCACTGGTCAAGCAGCTGGCGGCAGTTGGCGGCGCCATGCGGCACGTTTCGAGTATGCGCTGGAATTGGTGACGCAGCTTGCATACCTCATAGAAGCGCTGCTCCTCAATGCCCAGCCGATGGCACCACTTGCGCGTATTCTCAAGGCCCATCTTCAACTGTAGCCAGTCGCGATAGGCACGCAGCAGCGTGAACAGATCACCCTGATCCGATTCCAGAGGCTGACGTTCGCGTTCGCAGCGCTGATCCATGTGGGCACGTGTTGTCAATGGATTCTGTACGCTCAGCATGGCGGCCAGTGTGAGCAGCTTCTCCACTTCGGGGAAGACACAGCCCATCAGCAGCATCTTGCCAATGGGCAGCTCTACGGGCAGATTGGCCAGCGAGCTGCCCAGCGGCGTGATCTTCTCATCGACGCTGAGTGCGCACTGCAGCAGGGATGGATTGCACTTATTAGTGATTCAATGACTCAGATTCCTTGCCACTTACATGCTGCTTGAGTCCCAGAATCGTTAGCTCGATGCGCTCCGCCTCGGGCGACTCGACAAAGGGAAAGGCGCGCACATCCGGCAGTCCCATGGATACCATTTGCAGAAGCATTGTGTCCAGCGGCACGCGATAGATCTCCGGCGTGGGATACGCCTCGAAGCCGTCGAACTGTTGCTGTGTAAACAATCGGAAGCAAACCTGCGGCACATGCGAAAATGCTCTGGTTAATCATTTTGAAAGGTCTCTGTTCCTCACGTGATCATATCTAATGTTCGCCCAGCTTATTATAAATGCAATTGCATATGCAAAGAGAGACTTTCTAAAATGTTATTCAAAATACCAAATATTTCTTATCAATTAAATGGAACAACTGAAGACTCGCGATTGCCACAGATTCCAGTACTAACTGCGGAAAACAGATACAACTAAGGCTAATTTAATCTGGCTAGCTTCACAGAGTGCTGGACAACATTGGCACATAAGAAGGTCTCATAACCACACAGAGACCTCTTCACAAAAAAGATTATTTTCTCATCTGGGAATGTTTTAAAATACTATTTTTTCCAAATACTCAAAGGTACTAAAACATAACCAGCCATCATAAAGAGTCACTGCTATTCCACTCTATTATGATATAACAAATAATGATAAATATAAAAATAATTGAATTGAAGGACTTAATTTTTTTTGTCAATAAAATTTGTAGCTATGCCAATTTTTAATGTTTACTTGTCTTAAATTTGCACAAGATTTGAACTATATTTTAAGTGTTTTTTGTCTAAAGGATCTGTGTTCGCTGCTATTGTAAAGACTAAAGTTATCGCTTTGGTGGAAATAGATATGCATGTTTTGATGATAAAGCGTTCCAGGTCAAGTCTTCTATTAAAAGTTACAAATTAGAGACTTACGCCTGGTCCTGTACGTCCGGCACGACCTTTGCGCTGCTCCGCCGATGATTTGGATACCCAGAACTCCTTGAGCCGCTGTCCCTTGCAGCTGGCATCGTAGCTCATCTCCTTCACCTTGCCGGAGTCAATGACAAAGCGCACACCGTCAACGGTCAGCGACGTTTCGGCAATGTTCGTGGAGACGATGCACTTGCGCATGCCATCTGGCGCATAGTCAAAGACCTTGTCCTGCTCAGCGAGTGCGAGTCCGCTGTGCAGCGGCAGCACCAACCAGCAGCTTTGTTCCTTGGCATATTCTTTAATGGCCTCGCAAACACTGTCGATCTCATTGACGCCGCTGACAAAGATGAGCACATCGCCACGCTCCGTGCCTGACAGATGGAGAGATTGAGGTTGAGTACACGTTATTTAAATGGGTTATTGTCATTGAATTAAGCCACGTACTCGGATACTGTTGGTCGATGAGAGAGAGCACTTGAACAAATGGCGCCGGATCGAAACGCGCACCTTGCGAACGCTTGCTGCCCGTTGCTGTGGCCTGACCTGCCTTCAGCTCCAGCGCTGGGGGCGGCATGTAGCGCATCTTGATAGGAAACAGTCTGCCGGGCACCTGCAGCATGCGTGCGCCCTCCTCCTTGAAGAAGTTGTGGAACAGCTCCACATTGATGGTAGCCGACATAAGTATAAGCTTCAGCTGCGGCTTTGCGCGCAGCAGGCACTTGGTCACGCCTAGCAAGAAATCTCCAAAGAGATTGCGCTCATGGATCTCATCCAAAATGAGGACATCGTACTGCTCCAGATTGGCGGCCACTGCCAACTGCCTCAACAGCAATCCTTCCGTTATGAACAAAATGTGTGTATTCTGCGTCTTGTTGCGCTCGAAGCGGATCTGGAAGCCCACCTTGCTGCCATAGTCATCCAGCAGCTCGTGCGCCACACGCTTTGATAGCGACACGCAGGCTAGCCGACGCGGTTGGGTGCAGGCTATTAAAAAAAGAAAAGAAAGAAGATTGCAAATCAGTTAACAGATACGTCATACGTAAGAATCAAGGAAGATGAAGATGATTTTTAAACTGTGGGATCAGCTCGCATAGACAAAAGACAGATCACACAGAGGAATACATATAATTGACATGGCTCTGTCTCATTTGAATAAGCTTCATTTATAATTGACTAGTTTAGCTCTGCGTAGAGTTGAATTTGACTTGCCTATGCTGCGATAGCCGAACTCGTACAAAAACTGTGGCACCTGCGTGGACTTGCCGCAGCCCGTGTCACCGGCAACAATGAGGACACGCGACGCGTCCAGTGAGCTGCGCAAATCCTCCTTGAACCGTGCAATGGGCAGCGCACGTTGCGCTTGACGCAATTTCTTGATGCGATTGAATTTTTCCTTTTGTTTAAAGTCCAGGTAGATGAGCACCAACTGCAGGAATTGTGACTGCAGCTCATCGCTGCTACTGCTGCTGTTGTCACGCCGTAGCGCCTCCTCGTCCAGCTGCAGTGAGAGATACTTGCCCTTGTGATATGGCTGCGGCTGTGTGTGCTCCAAATTTGTGAGTAGCGGCGGCAGCACCGGCTGGCCAATGCTACGCAACATGGATTCATATTTGTTGACAAACTTCCAAAAGTCCGACTCGTTCTCGACGAGGCTCAGCTGGTGGCGGCCTTTCGTTAGCAGCAGGCCGCGCAGCGTCGCCTTGTGATCCAGAAAACTAAACTCAACCAAATTGAGCGACTGTCCCGCGGTGTTGCGGCGCTTATTGCTCACTTTGCTTGATCTGCTGCTCATTTTGAACAGTAAACAAACCGAGCTGCCGGCCGAGAGGTAAACTAACCGTTTATCGTTATCGAAAGGCGATAGTCGATGAAAACAGCTGTGCCAGCGCTATTCAATTAGACTTATTTATTTATTTGTATAGCTTGTGACAATGCTAAATGAAACGAAGGAAAACAAAACAGCTTAATTCTACCACATGGCGCGCTGCACACCCGAAAGCTTGTTGTAGTCTGCCAAGTGACGCCACACGATTCGACTGAGACGGTATTTGTGGACCACTCCGCGCGGACGTGACGTAAGCGCGCAACGTTCTCGCACACGAACCAATGATGAATCCCTTGGGAAGGCGGCAATCTCTGCGTCGGCCACCTCACGCAGCTCAATGGGCAAAATGTCGTTCTTGCGTAGCGAGTTTACCCGCAAACGTTCCTTGGCATGCTCGCTGACGCACTTGCGCCGTTTCACATCACGAATCATTCGCCAGTCGGCGTATTTTGTACGCACTTGCTGTAACTGCAAATATCAAATATATATATATATATATTTATAATATAATTGCAGTAATTCATATATAAGAGAAACTTACGCCACAGCCGGCGATTTGCACACTTTGGCAAACATAGCTTCCAAGTCTGGCTAAAGAATTCATATTACTATTTACTCCGGAATTGCTCCAAAACGGTCACAACTAGCTTTGATATCGATATTTTGTCAGGCGCTGCTGCGATATTCGAGCAGAGTATTATCGATATGCCATTTCTACTTTGACAGCTGATGTCAGCTTTGGCGAGCACATATAATATGAACTTTTCGTCGAGTCTAGAAATATACGAAGCAAAAAAACGTGTGTGATAGCGTTTATACATTAAATAAATAGACTGACAGTCCCACATTAACGTATTACATTTGTTTTAAGTAATAATTCAAACGATTTACATAACAAGTGCTTGCCCGCTGTTGCAGCTGCTTCTTGCCACTTGGACAGTGGCACACAGCTGTGATCTCAGTGCCTGTGTGCGGACCGACACGAAGAATTTACAAAATCAAATTGACCATTAAGTTAATTAAAAAGTAAGTATTGCATTGAATCTGGCAAATGTGCGCCACCGTTGGGTATAATTCACTAACTGCGTTGTGTGCAAATAATATAAATCGAATCGCTCCCAATTGCCATTCAAATCGGTGCGCGAACACATGCTGCATGAGTATATTGCGTTAATGTTGCTGTCTCACCGTCAAGACGAAATTTTTCTCGTGCTCCGGTATATTTTACCCATAGAAAATATATATATATATATATATATATATATTTTTAACGCCGTGTGTGTGTTTTTTTTTTGTGCGGTGTGCCTGGGCCGAAAATTATAATCGCACGCTTAATTAATTACACTTATAATAACAATAATAGCTCCACCTCTTAGCGAACAGAATTTTCAATCCGGTGCAAAACTAGTAGCTGAAGAAGAAGCAGCAATAGCAGCAGCAGCAGCAAACTTTGAAGATGCCTTCCAGCGAACCACTGCCGCCCAAGGAGGCTGCGCTCTTCCGTAAATTACTGGTAAGCCTACAA
The DNA here is from genome assembly GCA_035043845.1 of Drosophila picticornis. Classification (NCBI taxonomy): domain Eukaryota; kingdom Metazoa; phylum Arthropoda; class Insecta; order Diptera; family Drosophilidae; genus Drosophila; species Drosophila picticornis. Next base: position 739,806 of record JAWNMR010000047.1, on the reverse strand, counting down.
ATACATATATATATATATATGTGTGTTAACCATCTGCATTCTGTAATCTGCTAATCGCCGGCTACATTTCCAACTACTGCTGCCAAGCACACACATACGTACACACTTACAAATTACACACACACACACACACACACAGGTTATCATGTGCTTTTTAGTTGCGCCTATTTTTGGCATTACAGAAAAACAACGACAATGGAAATCACTGGTTATGATTCCAATTGGAATTCGTAATGTGCTGGTAAAGGTCGCTACTCCTTACCCCAAAAAGGTTTCTCGATGCAAAAACAATCGTCTGTTTTTGTTGTTAAGCCCGTCGCATAACCTCAAACTTCGATTAAATCGAGCAAGCGAGCCGGGCGACAAGAGGGGTTAGTTGGTTGGTTGGTTAGTTGGCTGGTTTGTAGGTTGGTTAGTCGGGCGGGCTTTTTGCGCTGATTGGTAATTGTTGGTGTGCTCGATCACACAATTGATCGACATTTGATCAATTTCCACACAACAATTGTAGCTTGTCAAATTGAGAGCATTGGTTCCAAAGGCACACAAAAGCTGCAATTTGTAAAAGTCAAAGATCTCCATAAAATATATATATATTATACATATAAATATTGGATTAACTTTAACACCACTCCAAATTCACTGGATCCATTAACATTCAAGAAGAAGACCGCAACTCCCGTCACTCAAATCAATCGAATCGCATTCAAAGAAATCTATAAATATATAAAGACATATCTTTTGAATGTAGATTTAATAATTAATTGTCATTCCGCACAGAAATGCTACGAAATGAAGCAGTACAAAAACGGCCTCAAGCTGGCCAAGCAGATACTCTCAAATCCGAAGTTCACGGAACACGGCGAGACTCTGGCCATGAAGGGGCTAACGCTGAACGGATTGGGTCGTCGCGACGAGGCCTACAAGTATGTGCGCCTGGGTCTGCGCAACGATCTGCGCTCCCATGTCTGCTGGCATGTGTATGGCCTTCTGCAGCGCAGCGACAAAAAGTATGATGAGGCGATTAAGTGCTATCGCAATGCGTTGAAATGGGAAAAGGACAATCTGCAGATATTGAAGGATCTGTCGCTGTTGCAAATACAGATGCGCGACCTTGAGGGGTACAAGGAGACACGCCATCATCTGTTCGCGCTGCGTCCCTCGCAGCACGCCTCCTGGATTGGCTTCGCCATGAGCTATCATCTACTGGGCGACCACGTGATGGCCAACAACATCCTCGAGACGTTTAGCCAGTCGCAGACGTCAATTGTAAGTAAACTCGTAGCACATTCAGTTTGACTGCTCCGCTTAACACGTATCTTAATCTCGATTAAAATTTGTCAAACAGGAGCCCCATGACTATCGCCATTCGGAGCTGTTGCTGTACCAGAATCAGATACTCATCGAATCGTCGCATCTGCAGCAGGCCCTCGATCATCTGCTCAAGTACGAGCCGCAAATTGTCGACAAACTGGCTGTGCGCGAAACTCTTGGCGATTTGTATATTAAGCTGAATCAGCACGAGAAGGCAGTGCCCATTTTTGAGTCGCTCATCCGTCGCAATCCGGAGAATGTGCTCTACTATGAGCAATATATGGTTGCGCGTCGTGTCAGCAGTTCCAGCGATATTGTCGCCGTTTATCGTGAGTTCCAGTCGCAATATCCTCACGCCCTCTGCCCACGTCGCCTGCCCCTGAACATTGCAACCGGCGACGAGTTTCGAGTGGTTGCCGATGAGTATTTGCGCCGTGGCCTACGCAAGGGTGTACCACCGCTGTTTGTTAATGTGCGTTCACTGCATCAGGAGGCGGACAAGGCGAACGTTATTGAGTCTTTGACGCTGCAATACTTTGAAAATCTGACGCGCTCCGGCCACTTTTCGCGCGAAGACGCCGATGCTGGTCTGCCCGTCGAACCGGCCTCGGCGTTGGTCTGGACGGCGCTATTTCTGGCGCAGCACTATGATTATATGCGTGACACAGACCGTGCCTTGGAGTACATCAATGCGGCCATCGATCACACGCCAACGCTGATTGAGCTCCTCATCACGAAGGGTCGCATCTTCAAGCATGCCGGCGATCCGGTCGAGGCATACGTTTGGCTCGAGGAGGCACAGAGCATGGACACGGCGGATCGGTACGACATGCGACATACGACATACGACTTAAATAGACATATTATACAATAATGTGATATATCTTTTGCAGCTATATCAACTCGAAGTGCGCCAAGTATATGCTGCGTGCGGACATGGTGATTGAGGCGGAGGAGGTATGCGCCAAGTTTACGCGCGAGGGCGTCTCACCCATGGACAATCTGAACGAGATGCAATGCATGTGGTTCCAATCGGAATGCGCTATGGCCTTTCAGCGCACGGGCCGATGGGGCGATGCGCTGAAGAAGTGCCACGAGGTGGATCGTCATTTCGCTGAGATCATTGAGGATCAGTTCGATTTTCACACGTATTGCATGCGCAAGATGACGCTGCGCGCGTATGTGGGTCTATTGCGGCTTGAGGATGTGCTACGCCGTCATCCGTTCTACTTCAAGGCGGCCAAGTGCGCCATCGAGGTCTACATACACTTGTACGACAAGCCCCTCAAATCAGAGACAACGATTGAGGAAATTGATATCGGTGAGTAAATGAAAGCAAACACACAAACACGACACACACACTGACTGCTGAGATGTATGTTGTATACAGAGAACCTGCCGCCATCGGAGCTGAAGAAGCTGCGCAGTAAACAGCGCAAGGCCAAGAAGAAAGCCGAGTTGGAGAGCGCACAGGCAGCGCAGGCGCAGGTGAAGCGTGAACAGCATCAGAAATCGAAGCAGCAGGCCAATCAAGAATCCGATCCCGATGCCCCACAACTGGATGAGCTAATACCGGAGAAACTGGAGCGGACCGATGAGCCACTGGAGAAGGCCATTGAGTTTCTAAAGCCGCTACAGCAATTAGCCAAAGATAACAGTGCGACGCATTTACTGGCCTTCGAGGTTTACAATCGGAAGAATAAGTTATTGCTAATGCTGCAATCGATACAGCGTGCGCGGGCCTTGAATCCGGCGCATCCGGTGCTACATAGCTGTATTATACGCTTCATGAAGGCGCTGGCCAGCGCCCAAAAGCAGCAGCCGTTCAACGTGCACGTGCAAAAGGTGCTGGATAAGGCCACCAAAGAACTGATAGGCACCAAGACGCCCCAGCAGCTGAACGATGAATTCATTGCCAAGTATCATGCTTCTTCCATTTTGCATTTATACGAAGGTGCACGTGGCCTTTACGAGCTGGATCCCAGCAAAAAGGACGCAGCCATCAAGCTCATCACCGGCTTTAATCTAAGCAAGCTGCGATTAGAGGTGCGCATTAAATCAATTAAACTCTTGCTCTGTTCCTAATCTTTAGATTTTATACTGTGTAGGAGGCAATCAAGATCTACACGGCGTTGCGGGACGGCGATGTGTTCGGTGACTGCGAGAAGGAGGCGGAGGAATATAAGCTGAAGTGTCAGCAACGTTTCCAATACGCTCGCATCTTTCGCAATATCGAGGAGTTGGAGGCACAGCTTCAGGAGAAGGAGGCAGCCAAGCTGCGTGCCGAGGAGGAGCAACAGCAACTCAACCATCTCGATTCGCACGAGACGTCAGCGCCGTCGGCGCCAGTGTCGGTTTTGGCAGCGTCTTAGAAGCGACCAAGCAAACAAGACTGCCACAACAACAACTGCAACAATTGCAGCAAACCTTAGAACACCAACGGCAACCAGAAGAACAGCAATAAGCTTATCTCTTTAAAGAACAACACCAACAACAACAACAAACATAAATAAAAAGAAACACTATTAACAAAAACAACAACAACAACAATCAGAAGAAAACAATGACAAAGAAGAGAGTTGGTTGAATCATCCTTATGATTCCTTATGGGGGTGTATCCAGAGGAGACATAATTCGGTTTAAACCATCAATCGTCATTTTCATTACACACACACACATACAGACATCCAGACATATACACACACACGCACACACACGCAGAACAAGCCTACGGTTGCCACATAGAAAAGAGCGCAGAATTTGTGCAAGCGAGGCGGCATTATGACAGAGACAACAAACAGCATACACGTACACACACACATGCACACACACACATGCACACACACACACGCATGCACACACATGCATACATACTTTTATGTATAGTTAGCAGAACAAACAGAAACAGGAAGGAAACATAAAAGCTTAAAAAAAAATAATAAAAAAAAAACTAAACAAACTTGTTATAGAACTTTTTACATTTTATAAACTATAAAATTTTCAGTTTTGTTTTTTTTTTTTTGCTTTTTTTACATTAACAAGCGAAATGTATATACATATATATAACAATTTATAATTATATTCAAAAAATGAACACAACTATTGTAACAGTAACTTATATGTGGAAAGAAAGGAAGAGATTAGGCGCCCAAATCCAATGCAATTGTAATCCATAGTTAAGACATCTGATCGATTCTGTCCATGACTATGAAGTATTCAATATTTACTTTAATATATGGCAGCATTCAGGCCCTAAAATGCCAGGGCGAGTCATTAGTTATTTGCATTTGACGGCAATCTTGACAATTATCATCTAGCATTGCTTACTTTAGCGATTCATCTATGAACTAAGCGGAACATTTGTAACGATTTAAGCAATACGACTGCAGTTGCGTAAGCAACACCAATTTTGGCCGTTCACATTTTGTTCGAGTCCAGATCAAACAGTTTACAATTGGCCTAGGACTTCACAACCAACGACTTGGCGAGATCTTTTCAGATTGGCGACAGCTGTCGAGACATTATTATTGCTGCCACAGATCGAAATATTCCTATTAGCAGAGTAAACTTAGAATATAATTCACTTCACAGTTTTCAGTATTCAGTTTAGCACACATTGTAATTTCCAATTTGTGTATAGATCGAATGCCAGTTTTTTGTTTTATATTATTTCCGTAGTGAAGTTTATGCCATTTTGTAGCTTGTTATATTCACTCGCACATAGATAGATATACAGACTTGATTAGAGAGAGCAAAGCTTAGCAAAATAGTTTCAACAAATCTACTTGCGTTTTTTTAGATCTTCCCTTATTGACAACAATTTTCGATTAAAATGTACATTTTTCATATTTTGAACGTTTTTAGTTGATAGCAGCGTATTACAAGAGTGCTCTGAGAACATAGTTGGTTTCTATTATTTGAAGTTACAAGCTGTAGGCCAAGGGTGACCTAGGCATAGCTACGCAGTGACCCTTGAATTCAAACTTTATGACTACGGATTGGAACGCATCGTTTGTCAATTACTGATCAGTATAGTTCCCTTTACCTTTACCTTTACATTTACCTTTACCTTTACCTTTACCTTTACCTTTGCCTTTACCTCTGCCTGTGCACAAAACTAAAAAAATGATTTGAATATATTTCCATTTTCTATGATGTGACTAAGTACAAACATAAACGAGTTTTCTACGAATAAAATATGAAATTCTATAGTCAGCACAGAATACTTAAGTACATTTTTACGTTAATGATTACAAACATTTTTGATCAATCTAAAAATCAAAAAAATATGTATTCAGAATATAAAAAATATTCTTTTCTTCGGGGGAAAATTTAAAAATTATGTTCTTAATTTTGAATAAAAATGTACATGTTACAAAATAATTCCTATTTTTTATAGTATAATGGTAATCTTCTAAACTTCGCTGGGTCATCGATATGCATCCATATTCAAGTGTAATGCATATTTAGATATGGTATTGTATGGTTCAGTATTTTATGCTTATTCTTGTGCCACGACTATATTGAATCGGCTGCTGATACTTGTTGAGAATGGCATATGCAAAAGTGTATGCCTTCATATATTTCGAAGTAAAGGCCAACAAATCGCAAAATATGTTTCTTCTTTTTAAATATATATGTGTATATAAATATATATATATTATATGTTTATATAAAAAACCAATTTTGTTCTTTTGTTTGCACGCCTAAATATTTAAATATAAGAACTGAGAAGACAATAAAAATGCCTGCAATTCCCTTTGCAAGGGTCCTGGGCAGGATGAGTGTTATTTTGGGGAAGGCCTGAGGAGGGACAGCTGCAACTGGATGGCATGAAGAACAGGTGCAGCAATGCACAAAAGCATTTTAAACATATGAAACACTAAATGATTCGCACACGTGCCAAAAACGACGACAAAAGCGGCCCGTGCACAGTGGAGCGAAACTTATTTGTGTTGGCATAGAATCTTCCTTTATTTGCATAAGTATACAAAAAACAAAACATCCTCAAGAATATGATTGGGATATTACAAGCAACCTGACAATACATAAGTAAGTAATTAAAAACAACATAAGTTGCTGCAAATAATATTCGAAACACGGTGCCCAATGATGTCCTGCATGGCTTGTAAATTATATAGTCGGCTGGCCGCGCGACAAGCGGCAAGTGGCACTCATTTTGCACCGCTGAGCCTGTGGCGACGATGGCGGTGACGCGGCGTTTGCAATGGAGTCGGGGATGGATTCAGTGGTGGCTTCATTCTCCCAAGCTACTCCAGCTCCACTTCCGTTCCGGTTCCATATACTTTGAGCGCACGAAAATTGTGGACGGTTGCAACGGGTAACTGGGACTAGCCCAAAAGGATCTGCATTAAAGTAAAGGTGTTAATGATAAAGAAGTACTAAAATCGCAAAGTGATTGCTTGATAAAAGTGTCTATGGAACACCAACTGTGTGTCCATAATAAAAGTACAGCTTATACGTTTTTAGGGATTTTTTGTTTATTTAATCAACATAATGGCAAACCAATTTTAGTTTAATCTCTTATTTTGGATTATCCATCTTATCATTTGTCTAAAATCTCCACGCCCCTAAAAGGACGACTCCTGTGAACGCCTGAACAGTTGGGATCGGGGCATTTAATAAAAAAACATGCGTGTGTGTCTTTACCACTTGAACACCTTATAAACACGATTAAATTAAACCATTAATAAATATTGATTGAAAAGTTTTTCTATGTACCCCTAAAAGTATGCAAAATTTATTTGATTGACAATTTATGGAATTGGTTTTCAAGCTACAACTCTGCCTATATTTTATGTATATCTTATTTGTACACCGAAAAAATGAGAAAAATTAAGAAATTGCTCATATTAAAAGAGTCCTTGTCATGCCGCTTAAAACATAAAACATTAAATCTAAACAGCTGAAATAAACTTGAAGAAAAGCAGAAACCCACACATAATAAATAAGGCATAAAATTGTCGAGTCCCATTTCAAAAACTTGGTTGTAAACATGGCATTAGAATTGGACAAACGACAACAAAATCATGCCTGTAGTTTCCGAGAAAACAGGAACTTTCGTCTGTCAACTCATTTCCGTTCGTTCTACCAGTGAAATGTACTTGAAAAGTAAGCAAGGATGTGTCTGAGTTAGACATGTTTTTCTGGTCAGCTGTGTGAAACTAAAAGTTCACTGAAATTTGTTTATAAATCGGAAAAACACATTTGCAGCTAACAGATGCTTTTGCATCGTGAAATATACCTTTTAATCTTGCAGCTACAGAAACTATTGCGTGTCTCAGTGTTTTTTGCTTGATTGCATAGGACGTATCATTTGGCTGGATGTGCAGGGTATGTATCGCTTCTATCATTTACAATTGACCTGCCCATGTCATTTGTTATTTAGAGTTTGCCGTTATTATTTTTTTTTTGTTGAGCTTTTAATCATTTTTAAACAACAATTCAAGTGGCGTGTCTGCACATATGTGTGTGTGTGTGTGTGTGTGCGCGTGTGCGCGTTTGTGGGTGTGTGTGTGTGTGTGTGTGCCAAAGAGCTGCACACACATAAATACGTTGGCAAGTGGCACTCAACACACAAAGCACACTCAAACTCGCACTCACACACGCGTAAGCAGAACAGAAGTTGCTGAATACAAAAAAGTGTTGCATACCCAAAAGGAGCCGCCTTTGCTGTCGACGTCGCCGTAGCTCTTGGCGTTTGCTGGTACACAAAAGCACTTGAGAATTTATTTTTAACGCATAAAGTGCAATGAGTGACCGTCTGTCTCTCTGACCAACCAACCAAACTGGAAGAAGCCAATTCAGTGAACTCCACCCAACTTTGTACCATCCCCCGCACCTCTTCTCCATATCCCCGACAGTCTGCAAGCTCGCTTTTCGCTGCCCGTGCGGAAATTTTCATATTTGTTTAATTGACGCCGCCATTCGCCAATTTGACTGAATTAAATTAAGGAACTGAAGGGCTTAAAGTCGAACCTGGTTTGGCCAAAGCAGTGCTTCCCTGCATGACGAAAAAGAAAGAAAGAATTTAATACCGCATCTTAAGAGCGATAATAAATAAGAAATTTCATGGACAATAACAGTTCTCATTCTTACAAAGTTTTAATTGTTGTTAACTTTACAATCGTAGTTTTTTACAATTCGATTCTAGATTCGATTAGATAATTTTAGTTATCAACATTATATGTTTCCATAAAGTACATTTAAATGGCATTGTTTCGTGCTGTGAGATTTCACGCATGAAAGAAAGTCAGTAAATCTCAAGCAATTGGCAAAAGATACTCTTAAACACCGGCCGGTGGATAGAAATTAAATCTGAAGTATTAAATACCCTAATTTTTGTTATTGTCGCGGATAGTTGTGTCTGCATAGTGCACATAGAAACACAACAACAACAATCGCTCCGCTCTCTTGCATTCTTGCTCTTAGTTTATGAATCACAGTAAAGTCGCGCATAACATCAATTGGCATAATTACGCATTCCATTACGTTAAGCAAACACAGTCCAAGGTATCAATAAACATATATGTGAAACACCCACAACCCCAACTTTTCAACACAAATGTGTTGCAATTTGCTGTGGGCTCTTGTAAAGAGAGCGAGAGAGAGATAGAGAGAGGGAGCGAGAAAGAGAGGGAGAGAGAGAAGTGTTCACAGAAAAATCGATTTGTTGTTGTTGCTCCAATGTTTCTCGATAAAGTTGTAAATCTATGAAATGTGCACTAAAAAATACTTTCGCAACTCTTACAGCTACTGCTGCTGCTGCTGCTGCTTCTGCTGCTGCTGCTGCTGCTGCTTTTTTCGTTACTGTTGTTGTTCGTTTTCATTTTGGGAGCGCAACACGAAAAGTTACGCTAGTTTATGAAAAAGTCTTTGAACTGTCAAACTGTCCAATTTGTAGATAAAGTTGCGACGCGCCACATTACCGTCAAAACCCCCTCTCCCCACTACCTGCAACGTTGCTGTTACTGCTGCTGCTGCTGCTGCTTGAGCTCTCATTTAGTTCGCTTCTGTTGCCCATTATCTGCTTCTTCTTGTTATTTTTGAGTTTGCACTTTTTCTCGCATATTTCCCTTTTATTTGTGTGTGTGTGTGTGTGTGTGTGTGTGTGTGTGCCATGCTTAAAGTTTGAGTCTTTAAGGTGAAATAAGAAAGTTTTTGGGGCAACATGTTGTCCAAAAAGAAGCAGCTTACTTTTAGGCGCGCAGCCTCTATACACACACACACACACACACACACAGACACACAGACACACTGACGCAGTAGCACAAGCGTCCTACGTGTAGCGGTAACATTATGGAAAAGCTTTGCGAAAAGTTGATTTCAATATAAGTTTTCATTTTGCCCCTTAAGTTGCATGTAATGAGGCACATCGACAGCGAGTGGCTGCTGCCGATCGGGTGGCGGCGGTAAGCCGGAGTCGCTGGATAGAGGACCACACGCATACACTTGCCAGCTATTTGACATTAAACTGGCAAACTTGATTAAACGTGTCGGGGCCAGCTATTAAAAGTTTCGTAACTTGATCCGAGTAGTTTTGCAAGTGTTGAGATTATTGTAGATTAAAATGGGTGGCGCAAATTGATCCAGCAATGCCTTCCTTCCTCCCTCCTCCTTTCTCCTCCCCTCGGCCAATGTGTCTCCCATCTCTCAGAGCATACCGAATCTCAATTTGAGTGCACTTATCACTTGCTTAAAGGACTTCAAGTTAAAAAGGCATCTTTATCTTTGCATTTAACGCTTGTTCGATAGTTTGAAGGATTTCCCTTGAGTTGCCAAAAAGTTATGCTATTCACTATGTTTTCAGCATTTATATGCACATTGTCCCAATTACAAGCCGTTAAAAAGGGTATTTATTCATTTTGAGGATGGAACTCTTTTTATGAGCAATTAGAGTTTTTCACTTTGCAAAATTACTCGCAAAAGTAAGAACTTAACCGAGGTAAAACTAATGCTTGCAAAATTTACACTTTTTAACTGTTTTTATGCTATTGCTGGCACTATGGTAAAAAATTACATAAGACTAAAAAAACGAGAATAGTAAGAAAATCGGCCGTAACTCGCCCACTTCAAAGCCAATCCAATTGTTTGTTGATTTCGACTTGTTTCCAAAATTCTTTTCAAAATCAAAATTAAATCGATACTGTTTTCCATGCTGAGGAAATGCTTTCAGATTGTGGTTATTCGATCTTTGTTGAGAGCTTAAAAAAAATCAATCGATCTAAGCGCAACTTGAAGCAAGTTGAATCAAAAAAGGAGCACTAATCCGACAGAGATGAAGTTGGGATGGGAGAGTAACGACTTATAGCTCCCTGCGCATGGAATTTGAACAAACAATTTCTTAGTTAGCGCAAGTTTGTGGGGCGTGTTCAATAAGTTGGCAGCAGCAACGGCTTTGCGTTTTCGGCCAAACTTCTGCTGCTGTTGCTCCAACAAGCAGCAACTTCAATAATTTGCGCTTGGCCCGCAAAAGTAGGCAACACCAAGTTTGAATTGGAAGAGAGTCCTTTGCATATTGCCGACCTTGTTGGTGTTGCTGCTGCTGCTACTGCTGCTACTGCTGATATTCCTTCACGTGCTCTCAACTTTGAAAATACTTGGCTGATGTAATAATTACCGTTTTGGTTGCGGTCCGATCTTTAACCGGTCTGGCGCTTAACATGCAAAACACAGTCGCCAGATCTGTGCAATTTTTGCCCAAAAACTTTTAGACAAGCACAAAACTCACACCATTTTGCCGCAAATGCCACAGGGTGCACTGGGCGCAGAGCCTCGTACAGCTGCCATTCATAAAATGGTCGACGCCCAGCGGCACTTTTGCTGCTGCATCGCCAAATTATAAGCAGTAAAGTTTGATTATCATGCTCTTTATCCACACAAACACACACACATACACACACACACACACACACACACAGACATACACAGACGAATCAGTGTACATGTATGTACTCGGGGCGTGGCAGTCGTAAAATTTGTGTCATGCAAAATATGGATTTCAAAATGAATTTATGCGCATTTGTATCGCTGCGGTTGCTGCTGCTGGTGCTTAATGCTTAATGCTGGCTTCTACCTCCCCCCCACCCCCTCGCCCGGGATACTTCTTTGTCATGCTCAATGCCAGCTCGTTTTAACCGCATTTTGGTAAATTCTCGCTCGATTTGGTTAAGGGGGGAAGGGGGTCTTACAGCCCTCATCTACAATTTTGGTCATATTTTAAAGCTTGTTGCGTATACATTTAAATTTATTGGCAAATACAAAGCGCCGATATGAGTCGGCCGAGCGTTTAATTCCGATTTCACGCTTGACTGATTATCGAGGTAAACCAAATATCAAAGCAATCGCTTAGAACTCCCCCGGACAGCCCCCGAACAGCGAGTTCTGTCCGTCAAAGTTAAATAATCCTTGCGGTCATTGGAAGCGACTTACACTAAGCTGTTGCGACAGGCCGCGACTCAGAATCGGAATCAGACTCAGATTCAGCTTCAGTTTGAGTTTCAGGCTTCATTGAATTAGGAAATTCAAATAAATACTGAATTTACAGCAGTCAAATGCATGTTTATATTTACTTCAATTCGTCGGCGCATCTCTGGATCGAAATAAGTAGCATTTGGCCCTACGTCAAAGAAGTGCAAAAAGGGATACTCTGCAAAAGTAAATCCACAATTATGAAATAAAAAATGCGGTTTTTTCTTTTTTCTTTTAATTCGTCTTTTTATTTATATTTATGTTTTATTTTAATATTTTATGTGTTAGGAAAACAATGCAAAATAATATGAAACTTATGTATAAGAACCCTTTCGTGTTTTTTTTCCTCTTCTTTTATCGATCGTAATTGATTACAAATTACAGATTACAGTTAGTTAAAATTGTGTTAAAATTAATTGATGTATTATGTTTTTACTTGTTGTTGTTTTTGTTTGTTGTTTTTGTTTTTGTTTGTTGTTCTTGTTAGTTTTCATTTTGATTTGTTTGCTAATTGTTAAGAGTTTAGCAACTGATCTGTTCACCATTCTGATGCTTGCAAAAGAATATATATTTTTTTGTATATTTTTATTTTGCATTTGTCGAGATCTTTCCTTTCGATTCTGTGGCGCGCTTGTAAAAATTGCAAACGAAATTCACAAGAAATTGGTGTGTAAAAAAATTGATTACATTTAAAATTAAATAATTATTTGAAAAAAAAAAATGCATAAAAATGTTTATAAAATATTTAATACTTTTTTGATGCTGATGCGAATCAAATTTCCTTTTTGTTTTATTCTTCTTTTGTTGGGAGAAATTCTGCCGCAGCTGTTGGGTGGGGAAAATGGAAGAAGGGGTTCGGATTCAGGGGCAGGCAAGTGTGCGGCGGTAAACACAATAAATGCACTAGTCGCATGGGCTTAACTTCCTCCAGTTAAACTACTTAGTGCCTTGGTTTATACACAAAAATAATTATATATATAGTATAATTGATACAAATAATATTAACATACGTCAAATAATATTTACCGAAATTCTTTACTGAGCTTTACCCATGTGTCGCTAGCTTCGGAGCGTTGCAGTATGTCACTTACAGCAACTTAAATTATATATAAACCGAAGATAAAACAAAGATCGGCTATCTTTGGCTTGCCGAAGATCAAATAACCTATTGGAGTTTCACGACTGGCTGGGAACTGAATATTTGACATTTTTGTAGTTGTGATTGTATCTGAAAGGGTTGTTGCATATATGTCTGCGCCTATCTCTTCTCATCTTTCTGCTGATTGATGCAGGGTCTGATCCAAAAAGACCGAGGAATTTCTGCTTACTAAAAATAAGGATCTACAATAATGCAGACAGACGGACATGACGGCTGGTAGCTAGTTCTGCTGATCAAGAATATATATTTACTCTATGGGGTCGGAGACGTCTCCTTCTTGACAAAATTATTAGGGTATCAAAAAAAGTAAATATTTGAATGTGTGTGTTTGTGTGTGTGTGTCTGTGTGTGTCTGTTAAGCTCTTTGAGAATGCTGTTGGGTTAGCAGAGGAGGAAGCTGTTGGAGGGAAAACAACAGCACAGGGTGCCTCGTGCTGCTAACATTTGGGAATTGAGTTTTTGCAACTGCACCTGAAACTACTTTAGCTATGCATATATTACTATTATTTTCATATAATTTTTGTTTTATGTTTTTTGTTTTTTGTTTTTTTTTTGTTTTGTAGACATTTAATTTATCAAGTAATTTTCTTAAACATTGTTTTGCTCATATATTGAATTGTTTTGTGTTTTGTTTAGAAATATACCTTATCCGCTGTAGCTGTTGCAGTTGTACAGCATTAGTAGTCAGTGTGTAGTGTTGTGTAGTGTTGAGTAGCGTTGTGTAGTGTTGTGTAAGTTGTGTAACATGCAACATGTAACATGTACAGCTAGTGCCTAGACATACATATTTGCAGTTGAATTTGCGCCTTATGATCTTGTTTAAACATTTAAATTGGTAATTAGTTGTAACTGTAATTGTTATAGTTTAATGTAAATTTATTTAGTATTTATGTGTGTATATATATACTTTTCTGTTAATAGCTAGCAATTAATATTCTCTTGCTCAACACATATACATACGGTTATACATATACCTATATGTATTTATATTCGGTATACCTATATGTATATATATATATATATATCTCAATTACATCATTATTGTTTTTTTGTTTTTGTTTCCTTTTTGCTTGTTTTTAGTCGCGAATGCAAAATAGTTAATTACTATTTAAGATTAATACACTTAGGCTCTAGGCATATATTAGTGCTCGTATTTAGTATTAATCATGCTCAGATTTCATTTCATTTGTTAAAAAAAATCTCAAAACAAAAAAAAAATATATATTTATATTATATACATACATATATTTGTATATACACATACATGCAAATATATGTATAAATTGTGGGATTTTCTTGTATGATCTATGCCTAAGTAATTACTTGCCATATAATATATTTATGCTATATGTATATTTTTGTAAGTGTATGTAATTAGTAATGTACAATTTTATAAAATTTTCTAATAATATGCAATTATGTAAAGTGGATTTACTTAGACTTCGATATTTTTCTTTCTTTCTTTTTCTTTCTTGTTGTTGGTTGCTTAAATGTTTTGTTGCGTCTTTTGAGTAAACATGTTTTGAATTTAAAACTTTCCTTTTTATGTTGGCTTGTTCTTTTTTTGTTTTGTTTTTTGTTTTTTAAATATATATAGATAATCTTTATATATAGTTTGCTTAGCTTAAAATGTGTGTGTTTGTTTTGTGTTTTGTGTTTTATATAATTTTGTATGTATACATATACATATATGTAATTTATGCATTTTTGTACCAAACTAACTAACTCTATGCAAAAAAAAATTGGAGTAGTATGTGGATTATTTAAGATTAAAATGGGATTTTTACATACTCTTGTGCTAATATGTACTCATTTGGGTTTTACTTTTCTTGCTGCTAAAAAAAAGTTTAGCTGCTTGCCATACTGTGCAGCGTACTGTCCTTTTTCCTACGTCTTCTTTTTTTGTTTTGCGTTTCATGCATTTCATGTTCGTCTTGTTTGATTCTGCTGTTGGTTTCTTGCTTCGTATTTTCATCGGTTTTAATCACTAAATTCTACATCAGTCGGTTTGGCACACAAGTCACGCAAATTGCGCGGACGAGAAACAGAAATGAGTCGCGCTCACAGGGCGAGTCGTGCCCAACAACAACAGCAGCAACAGCAGCTGCAGCAGTAGTAGCGACTGTTCACAAACAGCGTCTGTTAACTAAAGCTGCTACTGCTGATGTTCAACTTAACATGCTCTCAACATTTAGAGCAACCAGCAGCAACTTAACAGCGATCATAAGCTGTATGTTTTATGCTATGTCTTAACATAGTTGCGTTCTGTTAGCTATCTGCTGTTTGCTGTTACTGTTATTGCTCTGTGTCTTAGTTAATTTGTGCTGTTGCTGTTGTTGTTGCTGCTGTTGCTTGCTCATCGTCATCCTCATCATCATCATTTGCTGTTGCTAAAAAAGGCAATTGGAATTAATTGTAATTGCAATCACGTTCGCTGCTTGCAATTGCTAGACTAAACCTCGGTGCCATCCTCGCCCTCATCATCGAACAGCTGACTTGTGCTACCCTGTCCGCTGCGCGTCGCTGTTACCGACATTTTCTTCTTGGGCTTCGGCGGCGGCCTTGGTGGTATTTTTGCTATCTTTGGCGAATCGCCGCTATTATGCGTTGGCGACGCAGCCGCACCACCCAACGACCCAGACGAGGGCGAGCCAAGACCGACACCAACACCGATGCCACTAATACTCGAGCCAGGCAATATCGTTATGCCATGATGTCGTGATGATGCCCCATAAAGTGGCTCTGTATCCGAATTGTACAAATGTTGCAGTTGCTGTTGTTGCTGTTGCTGCTGCTGCTGTTGCTGCTGTTGTTGTTGTGCCTGCATTGCCTGCTGTTGCTGGATGAGCTCGTGTATCGGCTCGTAGATTTTGCTCGCATTGGCAGCCGATGCGACCGAGGTGAGACTGGGTGTGGCAGGCAGCGGACGATCTCGCATTGTGTATTGTTGCTGCTGCTGCTGTTGTGCACCCTGTGTGCTGCTCTGTCCGCCCGTTGCCTTGTGCAGATTTAGTGTCGAATTGCCGCCAGCTGTGGTTCGTAGTCCCAAATTATCGTAGACCGGTTCCGCCTGCAGTTCAGCAGTTGTGGCTGTGCCCGTTTCGCTTGGATTGGGAGATGTGGGCGATTGAAATTCGCTAAGCTGTGTGCCATGATGGGATCCGGTTGCAGCCGCTGCTGCCGCCGCCGCTGCGCCCGATGTGCTTGGAGCCCAGCTGGGTACACGCGGCTTACGTGGAATGGTCATGTATCCCTGTTTCATTACCACCGCTGTAGTGGCCGGCGAGTAGACAACGGGTGCGGGCAGAAAGGGAGATGCCGACGAGGACTGCTGATGCTGATGCTGCAGTGCAGCAGCCATCTGCTGCTGTTGCTGCTGCTGCTGATGCCGACTGTTCGCTGTCGCAATCAACGCCAAGTTGCGCGACTTGGGATGCTGGAGGGTCATGAAGCCATTGTGTGTGGCTGCTGCAATCGTTGTGGTGCCATAGATTCCATGAGGCGTCATGTGCGCGTAGACGGGACTAGTGAGGGGCGGGGGCGAGCGAATGCCGTAGATAACCTGGTCGGGTATGTTCGACTGGGAGGACTGCATCGAGGGTGAGGTGGGCGGTACACGGGCCGGGAATGCCAACAGATCGGGCGGCAAACTATTTCCATACGTATCATCCACATAGGTGTGACGTGAACGGGGCGTTGTTGTTGTATCTGATAGCGCCACCGAGTGCGTCTCATCGTCCCGCGAGTGGTTGGCTATAGGTTACCCCGAAAGAAAGTGAATAAAACATTAGTTTATGAAGAGTTTCGAGCACTTTTACATTGTCCTACAGCTTTGCAAAAGTCAACCGAAATAAACATTTGAAAAGTCCGTTAAAAGTCGTTTTGTAAATTTGAATTTGTTAAAACTGTCCCAAAACTCGAACATTTTTATTTACGGCAGTGTTTTTTCTTGTTCTTCTTTTAAACAACTATTGAGTATGTGGTTATTAGTTCTACAACATGGTAGTCTAAAGACATTAATTTTTAAATATATATGGTTCACCGAAGCGTTTTAGATTTCAAGTCCAATCCATTAACTTTACCTTCTTACTCCATCAGTTGAACACCTCTTTTCCAGATTTTATATTCAAAATGTATTTTTTTGTGTGCTCTTCTATTGTTCCTTACTTTTGATTATTTTATGAGAAATCAAATATTTTTGTTTACGAAAAACGCATGCCAAAAATTATAAAAAAAATAATGTGTTGCTAATTTTATAGTTAATGCTTTCAATTATCCTGTAATGTATTGTGAAGCTCTCCCTTTCCTAGAAGATTTATTATAATCTTGTTGCTAATACCAAGCGCAATAAACTAGCATTACTAACCAAAAACTCGAGGGATTTGTCATGCGATTTATACCTTTTAGTGCTTGCTGTGTGTTGCCTATATTGTTTTTGGGGCATCTAAATATGATTCAATTCTGGAAATAAAAATTTCTCAATTTTTATATTCAGCTGGAAATTGTTGTATGTATTTTTGTATGCAGTTCAATTTTGATTAATATTTCTTCCCCATTTTACTACGTTTCAATGAATTTTGCCTTACTTTCAGTTATTGGTGGCCTAGTCGAATCTAATCGAATCGAATCGAATCGTTGTTGATGTTGTTCTTTCGCTAAGCAATTGATAAATCAATGTCGATTGTTGAGTTAACTTTGTTGTTGTTGTGATTCGTGTTGGTAGTGTTGCTGTCTGCATTTTGGCACATGTCACTCTGATTGTTTTCGGCCAAAGCGCTCAATAAGCAACAACAACAGCAATGGGCAAGTGAATGGACAATGCATCAATTGCATTCAATTGGCTTTCCAATTGTCATTGCAATTCAATTGCCAATTGGAAATTTAAAGCAAACATCCCTCGATGGGTGTTTCTGGTTTTGCTCGATGTGTGCGTGTCTGTGTTGGCGCTGGCGGCCACTGTTGCCAAATGCGGCGGAAGTAATAGATACAAATGTATCTGTATTTGTATCTGTATCTGTCTCTGTATATGTATATAAATATTTATACATCTATATAAGGGGCGCGTGTGTGTTGTGTGTTTGTATTAACGCTGTGAAAAATGCGAGTTAAATTGTCGAACTACTGCTCTGCACTCAACTGGAAATATTCGACAAATAGATCAAATGTGCAATTTGCACAGACACACACTGAGTTAGGCAAATAGACAACACGTTGCCATCCATTGTGAATGGATAAACAAATGCAGAAGAGAAAATAGGAGAACAGCGAGCAAAATTAAAATGTTGCACACGTTCAAAAGATATGTCTCTCCTCCAAGTTCTGTCTCTCTCTGTCTCTCTCTTTGGAATGAGTTCATTATTGAAAAACAAAACAAAAAGAGATGAAGTAATTTGAATTAGAGTAAGACACTTTTTGCTAAATTGAGTGCACATTGCAGCAAATGATGTTGCCTGCTGAGTGAGGATGTGGCATCGATATCGATCATCTGTGAACCTGTTCATGAACTTATTGTAGTGTTGAGTATATTATTGCATTACGACAGGCATATTGAACTCTAACTAAGCTTCAATTGAAAAACCCACATGTCTCTCAATTAGAATAGGGGTATCTGTGCTCTTCCAACAAAAAAGTAATATATAATGCGATTTTTGTGTTTTTTATCTGCGATCTAGTTCAGACCTATTTCAGAGCTGTTTCCAAGAACTGCACAGAGGTATTTATTATCAATGCGAGTATAGTTTAGAGGAGCTTGTGCTTATGAACCGCATTGAATTGAAAAGCTGATATTTATTAGGGATGCCCCTAGAAAGTACTTTGTATATATATTTTGGTGTACCTTAATCATTTAGTGCTTGCAATCGACTGCAAGTTTCTCTCACTTACCGTAGGCAGTTTCATCCAGTAGGGTTTTCTTGATCTCGTGTCCATCGTCGCCACCGTCGACGCTCTCGATGTCGGTGCGACGTGGGGGCTTCTCGACTGGGTTCACTTCGTTGAGGAGGCTCTTTTGCATCTCCATGATGACGGATCCCTCTAGCATGGAGCTGTTGTGCGTCTTATCGAGCTTGCACGAGATCAGGCCATCACCACTCATCATGGTGTTGTCCTTCTGGTAGGTCTTGACACGACGGCAGTACCAAAAGAGCGTCAACACCACAAAGATGAGTAGTACGAGAAATATCGTCAGAATAAGGCAGATGACGAGAAATATGCTCGATTGCGGATCGCTTGTGGAGGCACCAATGGCGCCACTGATGCCCAAACCGCCGAGACCATCCGAGCCAGATGCTCCTCCCATATAAACGCCACTGACAAGGAGCTGGAATTCGGCTTCTGCTTTGCCGCCGCGATTGTCGGCGACACAAATGTAGACGCCCTTGTCGGAGTTACGCACTCCAAAGATGCGCAGCTCGGAAGTCATCACCTGAGCCGTATGCTGATGCCCGCTCACCTGTTCCACGGAGTTGAGGATGCGTATGTGCAGATCATTGGGTCCCGGATTTAGCTGTCGCTTATTGTAGATCCAAGTGACATTGGGCCGTGGGGTGCCGACAATGCGGCAGGGGAGCGTAATGTTGTCATGATTTGCCTCGACAGTGGAGCGCACAGAGCCCAGGATGCGTGGCTGACACGCAAAGTTCTCTGAAGGCACCTCGCTCCATAGCTTGCCACGCAGCTGGCGTGGCTCCTGGCAGTCGGTCGGCGGAGTGTAGAGTCGCTTGGCAATGGCAAAGTCACGGAATTCCTGCAGCTCGCAGCTACAGTTCCAGGCGTTGCCCTGCAGCGATAGATAATTCAACTTGGGCAGATTGGCGAACGTCTCCTTGTGCAGATGGGTCAGTTGATTCTGCTCGAGAGAGATGGCACTGAGTGGTCCGGCAAAGACTTTGAGCTGCACCTGCTTCAACCGATTGTTGTTGAACTCGACGCGTGATAGGAAGGGCAGATCGACGAACAGACGACTCTCGAGCACCTCGATCTCATTGTTGTTGATGATCACATTGCGCAGCTTCTCGAGGCCCTCGAAGGTGTTGGGGTGCAGCTGGCGGATGCGATTGCTGGACATGTCTAGCTCGATCAGTATTTGTAGGCCTTTGAACGCAACCCGATTGACCTCCTGGATGGTGCAGTTGCGTAAATAAATCTTGTGCAGATTCTGCAGGCCCGCCGACAGAAACTCCTCACGCCGCAGCTCCGGTATTTGATTCTGTGAGAAATCAACCACTTGCATCTCATTGCTCATGTCCACCGGTATTTTAGTTAACTTCTTGCCCTTACAGTCGGCACTCTTCTTCCCTGAATTCCAATGGCAATGACAATTGCTGCAGTTTTGCATCCAGTCCCGATGCGCCACTGTTTCCTGCATCAGCAGCATTAACATTAGCCCTTTTAACATCAGCGGCAACAGCATCGATCGCCTCGCTCTCTGCCTCGGTCTGTTAAGCTCCTCTGTTGATTCCATGGCAACTGTTAAACTCACTACTTGTGCTTTTGCCTCTTTCTTTCTCTCTCTCTCTCTTTCTCTGACCCTCGTTATTGCTTAGATCTGGCTGTCACAGTCACAAGAGCTGTTCTTCAGCCAGCTAGCTGCTGCTGTTAATCCTTTCGACACGCTGTTAATTTAATTCGTGTTCCGTTTTAGCTTTGCTTTGTGCACTGTTTGTTGTTGTTATTGTTGTTGCTGCTTGCGGCAGACACGATTCTAATTAATATATGCGTTCCTTTTTCTTCTTCTTTCTTTCTGCCTGCCTTTCGTTCTTTTTTGGACAGCTTTTGTTCTTATGTTCAATGTGGGTTCTCTTTCGACTTTTTCTTTTGTTTCTCCTTATTGTAGTTGTTGTTTTTGTTGTGCGGTGAATTTAAATTTTCAATTAGCAGTGCAGTTTCCACCTGAAAAGAAATGCGCAACAAGAGTGACAAAAAAAGGGGGAATTAGTAAAGGCCTGCGTAAGAGCGAAATGCAAATATTAATATACAAAAAACATATACATTTATATATATTTATATATATATACAATTGTTGATGTGGTGCGTGCAGAGTTCGCAGCGGGGGCTGCCTGAAAGGTGAACACTTAAACAATTGAATAAACGCCATAAACAAAAAGAAAGAAAAAACGAAAAAAAGGATTTTTCCCGGCACCAGCAAAACTTTCAAATCATTCACATACATTGGCGATAGAGCGAGCAAGAGAGAGAGAGAGAGAGAGAGGGAGACAGAGATGGACAAAGCGCTTAGCGCTCAATTAATGTGCATTACAACGTAATGAGGTCGCCGCATTACGTAAATGTGTGTGAGCGCTTACGTTGCCATCGTTTTTCGGGCTATTCGCAAAATACTCCATTGTAGCAGCAAGTAGAGCTTGTGTTGCACAGAAAATGCGTATAGCTCAACAAGCATTTTATATACAGCATATCCCCCAAATTGTGACGCTGCGTAACCCAATTAATTAATAGTGATACGCATGTTCCATGCTAAGTAGCTGAAAAGTGAACGTGAAAAGCATGCAATTCAAATGGCAGCCATATTGAAATGTTTTCCCTCTAATGACGGGAGCGAGTGCAAAAGAATGAATAAAAACTTGTGACTTATTCAAAGTGCTATAGGAAAACCTATCTAAATTTGCATACATACGTGAAAGTTTCTTTATTCGTAAAGTTTTTAATTTTATATGTGAGTGCTAACGTAGCAAACGCTGTTACATTTCCTATTTACATAACGTTTTATGTTACGTTGCGTAATGCAAGGCGTTACATATAAAGTGTTCTGCTTAAGTGTTGCTTACGTAGTGTGCGTAAATAGTGCATTTATTGTAAGTGCCGTTACCGTATCAGTGTGTGTTAATTAAGCTGTGAATTTGATTACATCACACAAACATAATTGAAATGGAAATGGAGGAGCCAGTGGAGTACTTGGCACCTTTGCACTTGATTAATTGTGACGATTGTCATTAAGACAGTTTACGTGCTTCATTACGTTATTCATTACGTTATTCAATTAACGTCACATGCCGAGCAGTGAATGATCTCCCACCAGCGACAGACACAGCGCACAACATGCGGTTCAAGGCAATGGCAAATGGTCCAAAACCGCAAAGCGACAACAACCAGCAAGCAGATAAAGAAGAAGACGAATGCGAAGAAGAGGATGAGGATGAAACAAAGGACCTCAGGACCGCAGGACCGCAGGACCCCATAGTAAAATGTGAGAGACAAAAGGATGAAAGTTCGCTTCTGTTTGGATTATGCTCAGTTTGGGCTGCGAACTCAAGTTGTTAGTTCAGCTCTGCTCAGGTGGGCTTAGCGGTAGAGGGGGAGGGCGAGGGGGCGTGTTAGCGACTTGATTAATGAAAATGCCGTTAAAATGTGACACTTTGCGGGGCCTAACTGTCTTGGCCACGCCCACCTGCTGGGCGTACATCAACCTTCAAATTGAGTGGGTGGCCACCTTTTGTGTTCTACGACGCTTTTTTCTCTCTGGCGCTAAAGTGTGAACAAGACAAGAGACACAACACAAAACAAGACAGCAAACAATCTGTGACCCGTCGACCCACTTCAACACTAAACACTGAATACTACAAAAAAAATAATATATATTTTTATATGTATATATATACGCTTCTTTTTGTTTTCTTTTGACCTTAATTAAACGAACTGCTATTGTGACCACAAAAATTTCGGGATGGGTGCCACTCCTTTGACATAAGACAAAAGAAACAAAGTATTTAAAAATTAAAGTGCACAAATAGCTGGGCAAATTATGTATGAATAATTAATTACAAAATTACAGCAGCAGCAAAACACCAAAAATTGCAGCTAAGTGTTGGAAAATGCATGAAAAACCGCAGCGGAAACAGCAACCAGCAACCGGCAAAAAACAATAACAGAAAACAAATGAGAACGTTGCAGTCGGGCGTAAACGACTGCGAAATACTCTGATACGAATAGGAGATACCATCTGATAACAGTTGCAACGGAACAGGGTGACTCTAGCTGACAAGTTGTGGAAGATGTGCATGTTTGATATTTCTAAGGACGAAATGCCTAACTCTATCATTAAGTTGTGGCAGATGTGCGTTTTTATTGATTTAGACTTTTAGAAAAATTGCCTCTAATTCAAAACCTGCGGAAGATCTGGGCATTTCCGATGGGCGGGGCCAATGCTGATATTTGAAGGACATAACCAACACTCTACTAGCTAAATTTGATGAATGCAGTTTTAAAATTGAGCGAGATACGTGGGGATTTATCGATATACATTTATCGATTTAATCGACATTGCACAATATCAATATACTCTTCATTGCTTCGGATCAGTGTATACAACTACAGTAAACGCAACGTGCGAGCATTTTAATAATTTTTCCACCATTTGCACAACCAATTTGCTCTCTCTCTTTCCCGCTTTCTGTTTTTCTCGCTCTCTCCCTCTCTCTCTCATTCACTTCCCTCTATTTCTCTATCTGCATTCCACTGGTCAGCTCCATTTATGCCAGATGCGCAAGGACTTACATATTGCTGTGTGTGTATTATTATCACATATGCATGCTCCCTAATATATTATTCGCAGATACGGCATGTACACATATATATTGTGATAACTGGGAAACTAATATATATATATAATATATATAAGTAATGTATACATTTTGATCACCTCTGTTCAACTTAGGTTTTCACAAAACTGCCGCATATTTATGAGAACATGATTTGAGGCAATTTTGAACATAAAGTTGGATAATTTCACAGTCAAAACATTTACGATTTGCATTGTTTTGTTGATTGTTGTTGTTTTTGTTGTAGCGTTGTTTTCGGTTTGTGTGTCGGACTGTGAAACCGACAGATGGACAGCTGGAGTAGAGAAAGGAAGAACCTCAAAACAAATTAAATATGCAAATAAAAGAGAAATGCTGCAATTTTGCGCTTTGTTAAATATTTCCTCAATGGTTTTTTGCCAACTCTCATCACATTTTTTTTGTATTGTTGCCCCGCTTTTCTCTTTTCGCATTTTTTCATTTGGTTATGGGTGTTGCATTGTTTGCAGCTCCCTTGCCCGTGCCCCCGGCCCCCTGTTTCTTTCGGGTTGCACCCTATCCGCATTATAGCAAAAGCGACGACCAAAGTACATCTCTGGAAATCGTTCTCAATGCACTCAGCTTTCCGCTTTCCTTTCACATTCTCCTCCTCCTCCTCTTTGTCTCTCTCTCTCTCTCTCCTGGCGCTTTCTTTGCTTAAATATTTACTTAATTCAAGTGTTTCTTGTCGGTTAATATGTTTATTAAATGGCATAAAAATTGTCTGGCAGCACTGGCAACACATTAAAGGCGCTTTGCTGTGTCCTTCTCTCTCTCTCCCCCCTCTAAGCGTCTCTTATCCTGTGCACAGTTTATATCGCCATTCGACCTGGGTATTTGCACTCGTATCGCACCAAAACGCCAACCCCAAAATCCACCACTCCTAATTGTGGCGACAATTTGCGATAACGATTTTTGGGGTTGCCAGTTGCTAATGTCCCAATTTGTGTATTGTTTGTGGCGCCCTCTAGCGACCAGTCTCTCCAAATCTCTCACACACTTTCGCCATGTGCCATGGTTCGACACGCCCCCGACAGCCCCCCCTCTCACTACCCTCCCACTGCCCACCCCGCCCACTTGATTTCTTCGCCTCTGTGTTTCTCCATTTCAAGCAATTCAGTGTAACGATTGTTACATTTTACTCTGTCATTTTATTGCCATTTGCGGTTGTAATTGCTATATAGAGTGTCACGCCCAAACGCCTATTCTGTATCCCCCTCCCCCTCCCCCGCTCCACACCACCACCACCACTTCTACTGTTGCTTTGCATAGGTCTGTTGCTGTCGCTGCTGTTGCTGCTGTCGCTGCTGTCGCTGCTGTTGCTGCTGTCGCTGCTGTTACTGCTGTCTATTGTCAGCTTAAATCGATTTGAACAAATTTAATTGCATTGCTTTTGGTTTTGGTTTCAGTTCTCTTTTTTCGGTTTTTTTTTTGGTTTTCTGTTTGGTATATTTTGTTTGTCTTTATTATTTGCATTTGGTTTTTGTTGTTGGTTTTTGTTTTTGTTTTATTTTATGTTTTTGTCCTATGCCAATTGCCAATTGCTTTTTAAGTGTCGTTTTTCTCCGCTTCCTCTCGCCTTTCTCGCACTCCCTCCCCCTTTCTCTGTGGGTGTGTGTGTCAAAAGTTGTTGAACCGTCAAAAAATGAAGGCAAACAACAAAAACATTAAATTTTTCCCATTGACCGAAGCCGTCGCAACAATTTGTTGCCAAATGAAGCGAATTTCTTTTCACAGTTTTTCCGTGTTTCTTTTTTGTTTTTGTTTTTTTCTTTTGTTTTCGACTTGTTTTTAATACTTTTTTTATGGCTGCCCAGCATAAATATTTAACAATGCGTAGAATATGGTTATTGCTTTTTATAAAGCACCCGAAAACTGCAAAACTCGTAACCCCAAGCGTAACTGGAGACATAGAAAGGGGAAGGAAAGAAGGAAAGCAGATGAAGAAGAACAAAGAGAAAAACTCATAACTGTAAGCTAAAAGCCTATTTGCAAATTGTTTCATATTACATTACATATGCCCTCCCTCTCGCTCCCTCTGTTTCGCTTGGCTGAATCAGATGGCCAATGGTCAAATGCAGCTCAAGTTGCGGCCATTTGATATCTATAAGCTAATGAGCTGAGACAATCTACGAAAGGGTTTCAACATTTACACCATTTGTAATTGGACAACCAAGGATCAGTTATCGCAAAGCGACATATGCAATTCAATTCAATTCTATCAATGTCGAATACGAATATACGAATATTAATTGTTATAGAAAAATCTGGCAGATCTGTTGAAAACTATAAATTATGAAAAGTCTTCTATAGCCGTAAATATCTTTCTAAAGCTAAGTTATTGTTTTTAACTTGAAGTGCGCGTTTAATCGACGCGAAGAACTTCAACCAATTTTGAATTATACACGAAGTCAGCTTGAGAGTAGAGAGAAGCTGCAGTTATTAGAAAGCTTTCTGCCTGAATAGATTTCTGGCTTGCCATAGTAAAAAGCGGAAGCAGCCAAGAAGAGTAAACAGGTAAGTTCAAGCCGGGCCAAGAATCGGCAAAAAACCCAACTCGCTCGAATATCCATGCCGGAAATTAGAAACCTACAACAAGAACGACAACAACAACAAAACTTTGACCAACTTTGGGCAATCAGTCAGTAGCAAAAAGAGAGAGAGAGAGAGAAAGAGAGAGTTTTGAAGCGGAATCTGCATCTAGTCTCATCCACCTTCACTTCCACGTCCACTGCCACTTCCACCTCCAACTTCATCTTCATCTTTATCTTATATGCACATTGCAATCATTGGCGCTTCATATCGGCCGTGTCGCTGCAATCTTTGTCACCCCGTTGTTTGTTCGTTCACCACCCCGTTGATGCATGCATCACAGAATGACCGTTGGCTGTATTTTGATGACTTTCTTGCAACTGATTGCAACTTGGCAGCAACTTCTGGTTGCTGTTCCCGTCCGAGCAATTGTTTATGTGGCGCGCTTGGCATACCGACTATTCCAAATCAAATATTCAATATCGAGCACTGCCACTGCCAGGGTTGTCGGCACAAACTCAGCTTCGAGTTTTGAATTGTCCTGCAAGCAGAGAAAACGAATGGCGAGCAACTAAAGTGGGCGCTGGACACGCCCTTTTCAATTTGCGTCTACCACTGCATGTGGGGCGCTGGCAACTTTGGCGAAAAGTAATCGAAAAAGTACAAGAGGAAAAAGATTAGGACAATGCTTACTCTAAGATACCCTCTAAGCAAAGTGAACTGAGATGTCAATAAAAGAAAATCAAGACTATTTCTTTACTATCCCTATACAAGATGGTAGCCATTGAAAAGAAGGGGATAAAGTAGAACACATTAAATTGTCTTAACATGTTCAATCAGTAATTGTGTAAATGCGCCCATATCTCAATCCCCTTTTTAAGGGGTATCTTCCAGAAAGGCGGGGGCAATTCACTGCAACGGAGCAGACAAAACTTTTACTTTCGCCAAGGTTCGTCGCTTCGAGGAATCGCCCCCAACCGAAACGCACTTAAGCACTTCTTGCTAGGGGTTGGACACATTAAGGAGGGGTGGGGAGATTGCTAAGTGTGTGTTAGGGAGGGGGGAAAGGGGGAGGGGGAGACGCGGTGGTTTTCGCCTTGGCTTCGAACTTATTTTTGCGTAAATTTCATTTGAGTTAAGTTCGCGCCCTCGTGCAGCGTGTCCAGTGATTGAAGTGGCCGCCGCAGGGTGGCAAGGATCAGCAAAAAGATGAAGATGATGATGAAGATGATGCTGCTATTGAGGAGGTAGAGAGAGAGATGCATAGCCGGGGCGAGAGGGGGCAGGCAGGTGCCGAGAAAACTTTGAATTTAATTTGGCGCTTGTCTAGACAACTCTGCGAATTGCGAGCTGTGAGTTTGCTTTATGTTTTAACTCAACTACGTGGTTCGAATTGATTGAAATTGTGTCCAGTCCTGTCCTGTTTTGCCAGTCCAACTGTTGGTCAAGAGGGTGAACACGTCACGTGTTTGATATCAGACGCTGCCCTCCACATTGATTGCTGCTATTTATGGTGCTAGTCGACGTTAAGGACACGTCCCCAGAGTAAATGCCACAAAAGGTGAGAAATTCATTGTAAAATGATGGTGGGCTGCATTGATGATTATTGGTTTCTTTTCCGGAAATTTTATCGGAAGATTGCTTTCAGCCAAGTTGGGGAAAACACGAAATTGAATACCGACTACCTACTATTAAAATCTAGCTATTCAAGAGTCCATTAATATTGTTAACAGAGTCTGTTATGATTAACAGTTGCATAACAGCAATGGAGCCATTCTTTACAAGTTCACAGGGAATTCGAATGACACCATTAGATATACTTGGTTATCTGTACAGATGATCGATATATAAATTGTAAGCAGGCCATAAGACAGTTGTGTTAATTATGTACATAAGCTGAATTACAGTTGTCAATTTGGACGGAAATTCAGTGTATACACAAAATCAGATAATATATCGAAATTAAAGGAACTGTTTTTCGAGTAGTCTATTTATTTGTGTAAGCAATCAGTTTAAGTAGGTGAAATACTCGCTTTCCGTCAGGTGGGAATACGAGTTGAGATCTTTCTGCGAGTGCCTTGCATTGATTGATTGATAGGAAGGGACCTACGATGGCACCAGAGTGGCTGAGTGGGCTAATAAGATTGGCAGAATGAATGCGGACAGAGTCGAGTACACAAACTGCTACACATGAAGTTATTATCATTAAGCGCAACGTGTAACCCCAACCTATCCCACCTGCCAGGCAGGTCTTCTGCCTATTTTTCTTTCGTTGAGCCATCTCTCTCCTTCCCTCGTCTGCTGTGTGCTTAACCTGTCAACAAGCATTTGGCCATCATTTTTGCGCTTTGCCCCATATTTATGATGCTGCATTTACTGACCACTGACCACTCTCTCCTTGCTTGATGGCTGTTACTCGCAATTGCGTTGCCTTTTGGCGCATTCACCACACGCGCTGACCAATTTCGCATACCCTGTAACCATGGAAAGTGGCTAAAGTGGGGTTTGTTTGTTGCAGGCAAAAGTGTGGACTTCAGCAATACTTTTAATGGGTATCTGCCAGCCGGATGCACTCTGAACTGTTTTGTGTACTACAGTTTAATTTGTTTTTTTTTTTTCGCATAAACCGAATCCGGGGTGGCCTTTATGACGTATACTTCACATTACGTATACGTCATGTGCGCCGCAGAGCTGAGAAGGAGGAGGTAAGTCGGGTGGAGTGAGGTAACATGTCATGACACGCGCTTAATATGCATAATAATAAAAAGTGCTGCTGAAAGTGATGGAGCACTGCCACTCCCCACACCCCAAATCCCACACCCTACCATGCCGTACTACAGAAGCCCCCATTGAAGTTGATCGGTTTGCGTTGAAGCTGCTCACGTTCGACGCATATATTCAATCGTCCAATCGTCCCGTTGTCCAGTCCTTTGGTCGTCCACAAAAGGTTCATCAATCATATCATATTGGAAATGGACAGCATAATTTCATGCCACATGCCACATGCCACATATGTATGCCGCACATGCCCTATGAATTTATTTATTAATCATTTGTGTTGTGTGTGTTGTATGTGCGAGTGGCCAATTTTTATGATATTTATGCATGTGTGTGCCCAAAAATGCAGCCCCTACTCCCCTTGTCACCCCCAACCCTCCTCCCCCACCATATTGACCACCATCAGCAGCGAAACGACTGCACGTTCGCTAAGTGCTTAACATTATGGGAGAGCACGCGAAATAAAATTAATAAATTCCACTGTCATTTTCCATAATTTGTCTCGGGACATGTTAATCGTATTTGTTTGCTTGTTAAGCAAATGGGTCGCGTGTTCTGGGAACCAGGGAATAACCGGGGCGGTTGGGGTGCTATTGAAATTCGCAATTATTGTACATCACTCTCCCTTTCTCTCTCTCTCTCTCTCTCTCTCTCTCTCTCTCCCTCTCTCTCTCTCTCCCTCTCTTCTGAATTATTTCAACAATTAGAAAACATAAACTATAATTAACTCGAATTGGAACTGGGTCTTAAATCGGCATTTGCTTATCTCTGTAAATTAGGACTCTCTTCCTCTCTTCATCTCTCCCCTTCTTTTTCGTCTTTCTTTTTCCGTCTTTCTTTTTCCGTCTTTCTTTTCGGTGGTACAAATTTTAACAAATTGCTGTCTACATTCCGAATTTATTTATTTTCTGGTTGCATTCTGACGTGCAACAAATTGGGCAGTCCGTTCGACCCGAGTTGGAAGAAGGGAGGACGACAACTAATGCAATATGCAGGCATCTGCATTCAGCTCAAGCCATAAGTTGTCCGCCGTAAGCCACAGTTCGTAAGCCGTGAGCCGTAAGCGGTTGCGCCACTTGCCATAGATATAAATTAGTGTGCCACGTTTTATCTTTGTATCTTGTAATTTCCGCATTTCGTTGGCATTCGTGCGCCAAGCACAAAAAAAGAATGGCCAAAAATTCATTCGTGAGGGATGGCAAAAAACAACTATGAGTGCTGTAGTCGAGTGAGCTCGACTACGACATACCTTAAACCCAGCAGTCAAATATACTCTAGTTTTATTGGCAAATTTCCCTTTCAAATATTGATGAACTCGATCAATAATATACATTTGCTAATTAGATATTAATTATCGGAAATAGAAATGTATCGATATTCCAGAAACGGAGGCAGTTATCGATCGATAAAAGCAAACTTGATCTGTGCCGGGGCTCTTATAGTCTTAGAGATAGGCTTGTTCATACAGACGGACGACACTGCTTTTAATTCTGACCAAAAGTATATATGCATTTTATGGGATCGGAGATGCCTCCTTCTGCCTGTTACATACATTTGGTCAAAACCATTATACACTTTGTAGCGATTTTTAGCGGGTTCATGGTATAAAAGAAAGGCGGCTGGTTTTCAGGCTTGCCTACTTTCGTTTGCCAAGTTAATTGATATTAATATCAGATTGCAACAGATTTGCTATTACGATTTTGTGCAACGCTGCAGCGAGAAGTCTGCTGTTAATTCCATTTTATATGAAAATTACACTTTATGGTGACTTTCAAGAGTTGAAACCATGAAGTTGAATAAAAAGTGCACTCAACTTAAAAATAGCCCAAGCTTACCAACTCTCTCTCGCTCTCCCTCCCCCTCTCTCTCCCTCTCCATATTTGACTCTTTCTTGTTGCTCTATATTTAGTGTCCACTCTACCCTTCTCTCTGTATTCGTAAACGGTTGTTTTTGTTTTCAGAGAGCATTAGATATTGTCAATTCCGTGATTAGGCGCCGTACTTAAACGTTCAAGCACCAAATTATATACTCATACCAATGTTTACAGTAAGCTTTCGAACAAATTGCGATCGTAATGAGGAAACATTTGAGTGTCTCAATTTCAATTGCAGTCGCGTGTCATTCATTCATTCGTTCATTCGCTCATTCGTCCATTCATTCATCCATGACGGCGTTTGAAAGTATTCTACAGCTGCACAATAGCTATTTGTTCAAAGATAGCTATGGCTTTATACATATATATATATATATATATATATGTGTGTATAGCTTAAATCATTATTTGTTTCGCTTTTAGCAAATCGCTTTGTTTTCGCTTTGTCTGGCACAGTCTTTTGTATTATTTGTTTGTTGTTGTTGGGTTTTAGTTTTCTCATTTTTTCCGTCTTGCTTCGAGTTTTTGTTTTTGTATGTTTTTTGTTTTTCATCGCTTACAACTTGGCGCCAATAAACAATTCAATTGAAATTTTGCTTGTCTGCGGCGCTCGAAAGACTTTTGCGTGAAATTAAGACAGGCATTTAACGCCAGAGCTGCCAATGGGCGGTGGGCGGTGGGCGGTGTGCGTGGCTTTCAAATGCCTTTGTGTTTGTGTCTAAGCCAGAGTAAGTTGGGTAAAGTTACCGCCAACCAGCTACCAATTACAGCAACAGCTTCAAATACACACACAACAACTGCTGCTGTTGCTGCTGTTGTTGTAGCCAGAGTTGCCGTCTTTATTGTTGCTTTGCCACACAATTTTGGCCATTGTCGTTGCGGCCACAATTAATGCAACCGCCAGAGCTCTATTAATACCCGCACCAGAATCGTATAATCAAATGCAATGTACTCTATACCCTATACACTGTAAAATTTGAACGGGAATATTCCAGTCATGAGTTGCTTCAACTTTTTCTTGTGCTGCTGCATTAATATTGCGGATAAGCCAGGAGCTTGTGAAAAACTGTTCAAGTTTTGACATAAGCTTAAAAATCTATCACTTTATCAGCAAAAGTTTTCTCAGCATGAAAAATGATTGAAGAGAAAATAAAATTTATATAAATAAAAAGGAAAAGAAATCTTAGTTTTGGGTTTGAACTGAGTCGGAGTTAATTGAGAGAGGGTGTTGCCAAGTCTCGTTTATATAACTCAAGCTAGGTTTATCTTTGGATATTGTGTGTGTGTGTGCGTGTGTGTGTGCGTGTGTGTTTGTGTGAGTGTTTGTGCTGTGTGCCTTGCTTTCTTTGGTGGATGAGTCCACATCAAAAGTAGCGCCGCAGAGACGCGACAAATGGCTGTTGTCTGTGCCCGCCTGCAAGCTGGCTCGATGCATATATATTTATATATATATATATATATATATATATGTATATAAATATATAAGTATGTGTATTTGCTAGTTATATAGGCTTGTGTGCCGCTGCCCCGCCCCGAGCAGCTGTAAAACAGAAGTGCTTAGAAAAATGGCAATTTACTTTTGTTTTACATGGCAGGAGCCGAAGTTCCAGCAGAGCGTAGGACGACAAAGGCAAGCGGGGAGGCAGAGCCAGAGGCAGAGGCAGAGGCAGAGGCAAAGGCATAGCACGGAAATACCATAAAAAGTAGAGCTTAAATTTTATGCCATACAAATTATTGTCTCGAGATTTGAGCTAGGCAAAAAGGGTTAAGAGTCAGAGGCTTAAGGAGGGGGCAAAACGGATGCCTAAGAACTATATGGAGTTGTAGAGGACTGTGTGGAATTGCGTGGACTGCGTGCCACAGCGGCAAATGTGAAGCAAAGACCAGCAGAGGAGCCGAGCAGCCGAGCAGCAGAGCGTAAATGTAAAGCTCGCCGTTGCACTACCGCCCAAGTCGGGAGAGGAGCCGTTGGCCAAGTCAAGGGCCAGCAATTGAGTCGTTGTCGAGACACCAAAGAAGAAACTGTTCAAGTAATTTATATGCCTTACGGAAAACGGGGCCGGATGTGGAACGAGTCGAGTACTGGCTGCTGATGGTTTGGCCAAGTAAGTTAAACGTTTCATCAAAATAATTTCGTTGAATGGCTTAAATAAGTTATTGGGCGAGCAGACAAAAAGTTGCAGCCGCAGACGGTAGACGATATAACCACAGACTGTGGGAGTCACGGATCACGGGTCATGGGTCACGGGTCACGGGTCTCAAGTCACGCGTCTTGGGTATCCGGTAAGTGCATTGACCAAGGCAACAAGCCACCAGACGACACCAGGCGACAAACTGTCCAAATTGCTGCTCACCTTTGGTCTGCGGCTTGTTGTTCTTACCAGAAAAGGTAAAAAGATTACAAATAAAGAGTGTCGAGTCATTGGATCGTTGGATACGCAATAAGATCTTCAATTAAAAAAAAGGGCCAGCAGTTTGCAAGTTTTGTTCAACGTGTAAAAGCAATAGTTGGAGTTAGTTGGGTAATTAGATATCCACTGGAAACGTTTTTTGTTACGTTTTGCTGCAGAAAATGTTGAAGCACATGCAAGCTTGCATAAACTGCAAGAAAGGATATCAATTGGCAAATAATTTTTAAATGTGCTGAGTTACTTAAGTAGAAAACTTGGCATGAGTCTATTTATCAAAATGAAGTGAATGCTTTCTTTATGTCATTTATCTTAACTTTATGTTGCCAACTGCGCATCATTTACAAAAGCCGGACTTATAAGCCAGAGGCAAAAGCCAGTAGCAAACAGGTGAAGCAGCCGGGAGCAGCAATCAGGGGCAGCAGCGATGTGTGCCAGCCAGCTGAAGCAACCAGCAACCAGCAACCAGTAACCAGCAATCAGCAACCAGCAGCCTGGAGCAACAGCCAGAAGCAGCAACCAGGACAGCAGCCAGGAGCATCAGGCACATCTATCAGTTGGAAGTATCCTGTTGCTTTTCGATGTGGTTTTTTATTTATCTTTTCAGCTATCAACTTTTGTTGTAGTTTTCAAAACATGTGTTCAGCTAAAAAAAAGTTTGTTGTTTATTTTATGGTTTACATTTTGCAGACTGGATAACTTTAGCTGTTGTTGTCATTGCTGGACGAGGGAGACAAAAGGGGATGGGAGGCGGCGGTGTTCAAATTGTGTAATTTATTTGATTGGATTTTTTTCGATTAAAAAACAGTTGCCAGGATAACAACAAACTCTGTTTGTTTCATGTTTATTTTGATAGCACGCGGCGAATGTGGTGCAGACAACAACAGCAACAAGCGACAAGTAAGAAGAAGCATCGATGACAGTTAACTACAACGGCATTTTTTTAGACCCAGCTGATGCCAGGGATGTTTTTATGCAGCTTTCCATACCGAATTTTACTGTCGAAAATAACATAGTTAGTTCAGTTGATTTTAATTTAACTTTTCATCATTTATCGATTGAAGAATTATATTTATAATTTAAGAAAAAAAATATATATTTAATAATAATTATGTTGTGTTATAAATGTTAAATGTTACTCAAAGACGATAACGAAGTAACTGAAGTAAATTGGAAGAAGTTTTCAAAATTAAATCAGGGTTCATCATAAGGTCAAAATTCAACGAATTTTCAAGACAAGCAAACAAAAAGAGAGAGCGATGGAGATGGAGACGGGGAGAGAGCGACGATTAAAGGTAAGCTTTTTAGCAGTGTAATTCATAGAAAATCTCAGGTGAGACTCTCTCTTTCTCTTATTGTCTGTTGCTCTCTCTTCCGCACTCTCCTGCTCTCTCCAGCTGTGTTATATACATGGAATTGCACTTTGGGAACAAGTTGAAAGAACTTGACAATGATGCCTCCTGCATTGGGTTGCGTTTGCCCAACGAGTTCGCTGGAAATTTATGTGCATATGCATTAACATCTGGTTTATTGTAAAAACATGAGCAGCAACAGCAGCAGCAGCAACAACAACTAGAAAGAGAAGAAGAAGCGCAGGCACTCTTCCGAGTGGCAGCAAACTTAACAAATGAGTGCCAGTCAGCGATAGACAGAGAGGGGTGGGAGGCGACTCCTCATCATGCCACAAATAAATTTCAAAGCAAAGTAAATGCTGGCGCCAAAAAAGAAAACGGAAAAACGAAAACCAAGCATAAAAAGCAAAAGAAGAACTCAACTAAACCAAACAAATGGAAAACAAAACGAGACACAGAAAAAGTTGCCTCAGCGCATGAGTATAACAAATGTGGCAGGCACTACAAAAACTTCTGTTGCTAAAGCAGCTATCCAAAAATGTAGCCCCCATCTGACTCCCGCCCCACTCCACTCTCCCTTTGTGTTCAAACAGCAGCCGGGCTAGTTAGAAAACATTTGTGGAGAGGAGCAGGCGGCTGTCGCGAAGAGTTCATTTGCCAAACAATATTGTCTAAAGCCTGGCTACGGCCAAAGTCAAAGCACCGAACAATGTGACTGCATTTACTTCACCTCGCCAACCAACTGCTCCCCCTCCACCCACTCTTGTTTGTTGTTTGTTGTTTGTCGTCGGTTTCTTGATGTGCCCAACTCCTTTGACAGAAGAGCAGAGATCTAACTGCCCAGGAAATATATGAGTTTGGTTAGCCTGTGGCCTCATCTCCATGTTGAAGTGTTGGAGGCGTCGCTTTTTTAGACTGTCATAGATTATAATGGAATAGACACGCTGCTAACCCGGCAGCAGACAGCGCGAAAAACAAACAGACCTGCGGATGGGGCTGCATGAGTAAAAGTCGTGTCACGCCACAAATCGGAGACTCTTCAACTTGATTATTCTGTTAATTGAATAAATAAAATAAAATGAATAAACACAATAATAAGATGAAGCTTGTAGCACTGTGGAAATATTTCAATTAAGAGGTACAAGGTCGAACACAAGCCAAGCAATGTGTTCAATATATATATATATATATATATATAGACAAACAGAACTGCATTCCATAGAGACTGATTCAAACATTTCTGGCTCGATTGACAATCAATAAATTTATATTTTCTGGAACTTCATGCAATTGTCATAGATAAGAGTCGACCGTTTTCAGTACTCAGAATTCAGAATTCAGTTTTCAGCTTTGTCGTAGTTGCTGTCACCTCCGGCATGTGACAGAACAAAGCACTCAGCTGTAAAATACATCGAGCAGGGCACGCCTCGTAAATATCCTTGGCAAGTGGCAAGTGGCAAGTGGCAACGCATAAATTCAATGCGTCAAGTGGTGCAGCAACTGGCTCATAAGTTGCGTCAAGTTTGCGGAGCCGCAGATTGACGGTGACAAGCGATGCAATTAGTTGGTGCATTCCTCTCTTCTCGAATGACCAAATGACCATTGACCGATGCTCGATGCTCGGTGCTCGATGACCAATGACCAATGCCCACCGCACGATGACCCACGACCCCACAATGCATAGGCCAATGACAAAATGACCATTAGCCAGTGACCACCGAGCAGTGAAGAGTGACCAGTGAACACTGAACATTGAGCATTGAATGTTGATTGTTGAATGTTGTAATTATAAAAGCCACAACAGTTGCGACGATTCCAATTCCCATTGTACCCCAAGGCCATTAAAAATGGAATAGGCTTGATATTCCTATAAATAATATTGATAGGCGTAAATTGTCTCAGCATTTAACAGGCAGCTCAGTCAGCTTAGTTTGAATACAAATATATATATATATATATATATATATATATATCGGTTTTATTTACTTAACTGTACAGATTATTGAGACTTCATAGACTGAGCTGCCCATAGTAAATATTTCATGGCAACCGACAGTCAACAACCAGGAAACATAGTCAGGCATTTACACTGCGCAGTTGAATAGCTTTGCATCACATGCAGTCGACGTCTCAATACAATATTTGATTTATCGGCGTTTGGGATATAGTCTAAATATTCGATAAGCGCATGGTGTATATTTAATATCCGCTTGTAATCAAGTTGTGTTTGAATGGCATCTGTTAGTTGGTTAGTTGTTGTCGCTGCGTCGTAATGTAAGTGGCATGCAGCATGTGGAACCAACAGTTTGCCAAGTTGTCACAGCGAGACATCAAATCGCGATACATGTACACATATACAAACACATCTGTGTATCTGTGTCTGTGTCTGTATCTGCATCTGTATCTGTATCCATGTGTGTGCTTTTGTGTGTGTGTGTGTATCTCTCTACCTACAAGTGTGGTATCCTGTTCAGTTGCGTATCTTTGCGTTATAGTCAACACACAATTTAAGTGGGCGTCCCATGCTAGCTGGGCGTGTGCGTGCCTGTGTGTATGTGTGTGTGCGCTACAATGCTTAGGCGTTGTTTACACGAATCTTGTTTAATATGCATGAGATTCACGCACGAGGCGAGGCCACGCACCTGCCACAGCCAAGCCTGTAATGAGTTGGCAGTCCTCTTTTCGGGTGGCACTGAGGAGGAGGCGGGGGCTGAGAGGTGCAGACCATCAAATTGTTAGCGGGCCAAAAGTCAATTCAATCAGCTGAAAAGTAGGCAACACATTTTTATTAATCGACTAAAGTGCCATTGACAATAGCTGAACTGAAACTCAATGTTGTGCAACTATCACAGGGGATGCCTTTCAAGAAACCTATTAATGAACACAGGGAGGCAAAGTGTGCATGATACGATTATATGGCATAATTTACTTAGCATAATAATCGAGGAGAATATTTTTAAAAGCATTTTGAAGTTGACTCTTAATATCCCCGAAGACTACGACGACAAGCAACATGAACTGTCAATAGATGAATCGAAAGCTTTTAGCCCAATTTGTATCTTTTTTTAAGCCTTGCAAATATGTTTGCAGCCAACTTCGGCAGCACTTCAACTTTATGCTCTGCTCATTTTAATCAGTTGTGATTTTAAAGCTATCTAAAAGCTGTTGTTTGACTTTGAAGCATTATATTCATTTATTTAATGTTTGCAAATGGCAAACGAGTCGACTTTGATACAATTTAAAACTTTCTTCAAATTTTGCCACTGGCAACTAAACAATTTCCGTATTTGTTCAGTAAACGGACGGAAACTGTTGGAATATGATTTCAAGTGCAAACAACTGCAATCAACTGCAATTTGCATATTATAAATGCACTTAGCGAAAAAGTGTAGTCTAGTTTGCTATTCACATACAAAAAGGCATATTTAAGGCTTCACATAAAACGTCATGTTTTGTTAGAAGAAGACTCTATTTTCTTTTTATAATACACATTAAAATTATATATACATTAACATTTATAATATGCATTAAAATTAAATCAAGCAGACCCAAAAAAAAAAAAAGAAAAGGAAAAAGAAATGAATACAAAGTAGTCAGACTTATGTCAGAGGGTCGCTGTCAGTAGAAGTTGAAATATTTGAATAGTTGGTGGGAGGGGGGGTGGGGGGGTCAGAAAGAGTCAAGGAAAACGTTGCATTTCTTATATATATATTTTGATATTTATATATTTCAATAATGCTGAAATGAATGACTGATTTTTGTGTTTGGCTGTTTGTTTGTGGCATTCACAGTAGACTTGATTTGATTTGATATGATTTGATTCGAGGGGAGCGAGGCGGGTCGGCTCGGTGAGTAGGCGGGGAACATTTATACGGTCTGAGGATGCTGCCGTTGTGTTGTAGTTTTTGCACTCTGATGTCTGTTCAGCTCTCGCACTCGAGAGTCTCTCTGTGGAGCACTTAATAAACTGACTTCAGTGGCCAATGGCATACAACAGCTCGTGGCTGCACATAATGTGAGCCACTCAAATAAATACATGCATACCAATGTGTGTTTGTTTATATGTGTGTGTATATATATATATATGTGTGTGTGTGTGTGTATATACTATATATATGCAAGACACACAGTGCATGCGAACAGTATGCAAATCGAGTGCAATTTGCATGCAAAGTGGCACCAAGAGGGCTGCATCCAGCCAAACTGGAGCACCAACACAGCAGTAGCAGCAGCAGCAGCAGCAGCAGCAGTCTCATAAGGGGTAGTTGTTGTGGGGGAGGGGGATATTTTTGCAAGTGGCAGTAGCAGGCGCAGCTCATTAGCCATGCCAGTAACCAGAAGCTGCAAAATATGTGAATATGCCACTGCACTGTGGTTAGTTAGCCAACGCTCTGTGATTTGAAACATGTTTTCAACTACGAATACCCTCGGCCAAGAACAGGGTATAGCGATTGGCGGCTTATTTCAACTTGGACAGTGTATTATCATTATTATTATGTTTGTATACCTGCACTGTGACCTACTAGATCGATTGTGCCCCCTGCTGAGCCTATGGCTCCTCCATCAACCCCAGCTGCTGCACGGATGCGAGAATCTTTGGTGGGTTGAGGGTTTCCATGGCCTTGGAGCTCATTGCATGCATCTCTGGGATGCTGCATCTTTTTCTGGTTAAGGCGACACACTCTGCTAGGATGTGTGCCTTGGGGATGTTTTCTCGCTTTCACAACACCCGCAGAGTTAGCTACTGAAGATACACAGTTTGGTTAGGTGACTTCTTCGTCTACAATGTCCTGTCAGTCAACTGGACCTATTCTTCCCCATGGTTATCACTTGCTTAGCAGTGCATTAAATACCTTTATAATTTATGAATATTGTGTTAAGGCTAAGTTCTTGAAACTCCCCTTACTCAATTTAAATGTATTTCGATTTCATAGGGTATTCAGCCTTTATCATAGATTGAAAGATTCCACTATTTTTCATTTTGGAGTTTGTTTTCTTGTTGTTGCTGCTTTGAGCCAAAAAAAAGTTTGGTTGTTTTTTTGTTGTTGAGATTTTCTACATATTTTTGGCGTTCCAACATATTTTTGTTGCTTTTTTGGAGAATGTTTTCATGGAATTTCACTCGAGATGCCGCATCTCGAGGCCAAATTACAAATAGACTTTAGATTTTACACATTGTGCATGGCATGAATAAAGAAATGAATGTAAATAGTTCGTGCATGTTTTTCTTGTTGCACGTTGGTGCTGGGCCAACCTAGAAATTGATATTTTAATTACTTCTCGTACTTTACGCTTGCAACTGAAAGCATTAAAATGTGACGCAATGAAAGCATTCGAGAGACTTTTTATGGAGCCAACGATAAACTTAGTTTGAGTGTTCGAGTTCAAGTTACGAAATTGTACATTTTCATGCAGCTGCAAAAGTTCAAATTTCTTTTCTAAATTCCTTTTGAAGTGAACTTGACACTCGCAAAAGTATTGAGGTATTTTTCAAGTTGTGCTATAATTATTTGTAAATAGCTTAATTAGCTTCAACTGCTTGCAGAACTATGCGGCAGAACCACTTCACACATATTTGTGGCAAGCACGGGCACAAGTCCAACACTTCAGCACTGATTCCGTGTGCAGCCACATCTATTGTTATCAGTTAGCGCTCAAATATGACAGTTGGTCTCCGCTCTGTGAACTTGAGAGCCTTTGAGTTCTGAGTTTGCAGGGCAATCAATTTCAATTGTTAAACATTGCCAAGTTGTGGCAAGCACTTTCAGTTACAGTTGTGCTCAGTTGAGTTGAGGTCAGTCTTGAGGGTACTTTGGAGTATAAATCACTGTGTTGCTATCTCACTCGCACGCTGTGGCAACATCAACAAAAGCCGAACAATGCAATGGGTTAAGCATAATGCTAAATGCACGATTAACGAGCATCTTTGAGCCATTCAATGGACACAAATACAGCAACAACCACAGCAACAACAACAACCACAACAACAACAACAACAATGCGGCACATTAACCAAACAACAATGGCTGACCAAAGGTTTAACGCCTGCCACGCCCTCACAATTGAAAAGGAGAGAGGAGGAGAGAGGGGGAGTGGGAGTGGGAGAGAGCGGCTAGTCTAGTGTTGGTTGTTAAATGTGGTCAACTTACCCATTTGGCACGAACAACATGTTAATCTGCAAATAAAGAGCGAAAGAGAGAGAGAGACTTATGAGGTGGGCAAGCATATCGAGAGAATCATTTCATTGTGCACGGCTCCAGTCCGTCTTTTGCACCCTTTCCAATCTACTCACATTTTTAACAATTGTACAAAAAAAAAAAAAAAATACAAAAAAAAAGCAAACGCAATAAAAATGTGAGCAATTGGGGGAAGTGTTGGGGGAGGGGTTGTATTAAGCGGATTCTCGTGGGTAAATTTATGTTGGCCTTATAATCATAAACAATGAAAAAAGTAGCAATGTGAGGCTAAGGAGAGCGCGACTAGCACATACCCTGCACCTCTGACGCGAAATATTTGCGCAAATTATGCCAGTCCACGGACAAAAAGGGGATATCAGCTATATATATTTATATATATATATATAGGCTAGCGACACTTGACTTCTTCCCACTGGCACTCACCCATTGCTCAGTATACCCGGGGCGATTTCATTTAGCAGGGTAGGCGAAAAAAGCGAAAAAAGCGAATTCAATCCTCAGCGAAATCACACGCAAATTTGTAACACGGCTTTCGCTTTGGGTATTTTGAATGTTTTATGGTTTTCAAAACCGAAATAAAATTCATAAAATCGACAGGAATTTGCGCGTTTTCTGCCTGTGGCACGACCATTGCCACTTGCCACTTGCCACATGCCACATGCCGAATCAAACAATAAATCTTTGCTGGTGTTGGATTTTTTTTGTTTGTTGGTCGCTTTTTGGCAATGCCACGTTACACAGACTAAGCTCATTTAGATTTATATTACACCCACCACAGGCACACACAACCCGCACAACCACGCCCACCACACCCAACCAGCACGGCCTACTGTTCGGGGAATTCCATTTGTATTTGAAAACTTTTGCGCTTTTTTTTCGCGTTTAACTTTCGTTTTTTATGCTTATTTTTTATTATCAGTTCCGCTTTGGTTTCCAATTCTTCTTTTCGTTTTTTTTTTCCTTTCTTTTTCTGTACAGAAAGTATATTTGCACTCGAAGTGATTTGAAAAATTATTCACGTTTTTTTTTATTTATTTTTTGCTACACATATATAGATATAGATATATATGTGTATGTGTGTATATGTGTGTATATGTGTGTATATATTTGTACACTGATATTTGTTGCTGTAAAGTTTATTTTCGATTTAACGCTCTGCACATTATTTGACTGCGCGTTTGTCTCACTGGAGATGTGGAGGATGTGCAAAGTTTTCGGGTGTGTGTGTGTGTGTGTGTGCTAGTATCTATGTGTGTGTGTGTATCTATGGATGTATATATTTTGTACTCCCTGAACGGGGAACGAGGAAGCACGGGGAGTGGGAGCATGGCGATTAGGCTATGCCTCAGATAATGCATCGAGAAGTTCGAGTGCTCCGTTGGCTTGGGCAATTTGTCGATATGCTCGGCATACGCCTAATGTGTTCAGGCAGCAGTCATAAATTATGCCGCCGATTCCGATAGAAATCGACAAAAATGTAGCCGCTTTCACAATATACATATATATATATATATATATAACCATTAACCGTAATCGATTGTTAAGTTGCATGCATCTGGACATATGAGGCTATCCTAATTGCTTGAAACTGGGCAGGCAGGTTGCCCAGTGTATTGATTATTGACTGTACAACGACAAATTCAACCCAATTGTCATGGATAGGTAAATGAATGAATTTATTATGAGTATCACACGTTGGACATTTGAAAGAAGCAGCGACTATCGAGCTTCAACCAACAAACTAGGTTTAAACAAATGCATAATATTTACATTGTTTGCAGACCCTCATGTGTCAGACGTATTTTTGCATTCGCAACTTCAAAGATAAAACAATTGCAAAATTGAGCTCGCCATAGCATTACGGGAGGGCGGAGGTTGGAGGGGAGAGCAGAGCTCTCGTTATAACTCATGGTGACAAATTATCGCAAAGTTCCTAAACAAATAAAGAACAAACACAGACAAAGACCGGCTCACAATTCATTGTGCAAAACAAATGAGATTCCCAATGCGAACACGGATCCCAGTTTGAGTTCGAGTTCGAGTTCGATTTCGAGTCCCGAAGCTGAATGAGTGTGAAATGCAAGTGCAAAAGAGCAGCGCAGCAATGCATAAAAATGTGGAGGACAACAACGACGACAACAACGACACGCATAACAGATAAACCAATAACGAGCAACAATAACAACGACAGCAGCAGCAAAAGGACAAACAACAACAGCAACAACAACAACAAGGAACAATAGAAATCTAAAGCTGAAAATCCATTGAATATCGAATATTACACGCAAAATGCAATGCAGTTTGCAATTGCTTTTCGTTGCCTGTAGTTGAATGAAGCCAACGGAACTTGGCAGCCCCTCAACCCTGGCGCGTTGTCGAACTTGGGGTTAATGCTTGTTGTCAGGTAGATGTTACCATCCACCATATCGTGCCCATTTATTTGCGCAATATCAGCGCTTTCTCGTTATTCGCTTTTCTATTATTTTTAGTTTTCTTCCTCGAATCGAATAATGATTTTGAATACTCTGCAAACAGATAAAAGTGGCTCTGAAGCCTAGATTTGTTCTCCATCAATCAAATGTGTGCTTTCTGATTGGGCAGCAGCAGCACATGGAAATTCATATTTTCATTTGATTATATTTTTATTTCAGCTTAGTTTTTAGTTGATTCTGATGGAAATAAGCGAGTTTTACATTGGCGTCGGTAATAATTACAATCAAGCAACTGTCAGAAAGCATTTTATGCAGGATATCTTTTAGCTGACTGTCTAAGCATTCTCGGTTTATTTTTCTTTGGTTTGTTTTTCTTGAAATGCAGACATAAACAGGCAGACTACAACAGCAAACGCACTGCGGAATAAAAGGGGTATAAGAGGAGGCGGCGAGGGGGAGGGGAAGGGGCGAGTTTCTAGAGTTATAGGGAATTTATGGGTGCGGTGAAAAGGGTGTCTGCCTGCTTGTCTGCGGTGCAAAGCAGTAACAATACTAGAAATGTGCAAATGCCAAACGATACGACGCGAAACAAATATAGAAAACTGATATCGAAACTAATGGCAAACACACTCTACATACACACACATGTGTGTGTGTGTGTGTGTGGGTGTGTGTGTGTGTCTGTGTGTGTAGGTTATGCTTGGGAGTTTCTTTCTAGTGCTGATGATGACCAGCAACAACTCGAAAATGGCTGTGTGCACAGGTCAAAGTTTGATGATTGGACGCGCCCTGTCAATTACGCCATGCTATGAATACATCCACTGTGTGCATAGCATACATATATGTCTATATATATGCATATAAAGCTGCATATGTTTATCCACACACACACACACAGGTAGTCACAAGCAGCAGCACGTCAGTTAGCTAGAGCAAATGTGGGACAGCTTGCAGTGGAAAGGTGTACTTCCAATGAGAAGGCTTGTTTAGGGAACTTTATTTGTTAGATGTGTGTGTTAATCTCTCATCTGATTCCTTATCGAATGTAGCATATTGATCACAATAATACACTTTGAAGTACTTGTAGCCATTCATCCGACCCCACAAAGTAAATGTATTCTCAGAGAAGATCAACAGTTGAAGCATTTTCAATTGTTTTCATATTCCTCCAACTTGGAGCAGATCGTATATCTTAAGTCAACTATCTCTCTCTATCTCTCTCTCTCGCTCTCTCTTTTGGAGAAATTGTTTATATATTCAAGTGACTGATTTCGGGTACATCGACTATTCAACGACTATTGCTGCCTGCCTTTCGATTCGTTTATTGATTGTTGGCCATATCCAATAAACACGCTCACTGCCAAAGCTTCCCAGACACCCCATGCGTGTAGCTCTGTGTGTGTGTGTGTTTATGTGTGTATTTTGATTCAATGCAGTTTGATTGAATCTGAAAAGTGTTGCTGCTGTTGCTGCT
The DNA here is from genome assembly GCA_035043845.1 of Drosophila picticornis. NCBI lineage: Eukaryota > Metazoa > Arthropoda > Insecta > Diptera > Drosophilidae > Drosophila > Drosophila picticornis. Next base: position 695,227 of record JAWNMR010000047.1, on the reverse strand, counting down.
GTTGTTGCTGATGTTGCCCGTCGAAAGACTGCAATATTTTTGCGTGGGGCAAGCTACAGGTTCGCTTGGAATGCATACAAAATATATATATTCCATATAGAGATATATATTAAAATGGAGAAATTGCCAACATTCATTCAACGATGATTCGCTGCCAGCCAAAGTATTTGACATCAGCTTCATCAGTTCATCGTATTTGTTGAGTATTTTCGGGTTTGTTTCGTTTCACTGTATTTTCAATATATGTTTATTTATACACAATGTATCCATGGGAATATTTAATAAACACACAGCTGACATACAACATTTTATGTTCGATGTTTTGTTTGTTTTGTTTTGTCAGGTTGACAAGGACGAATCATTTTAGAGTGCTGCTCGCATTTTGCGAAATGACCGCAGCACAGGAGGAGGACAGACAGGATTCCAAGCCCTGATGCTCGCTAATAAATGAAAAGCAAATGCTCGCTAATTAGTTAAGAGCCCGAAATCTACCTGCTAACACCTAAACCTACACCTGCAATCAGCCCCACCTCCCGCTTTTCCGTCCTCCACGGCTCCACTCGCCTCTCCGCTGCCTGCTGCTCTTTAATCCACTTGAAAACAGCTGTCGCTTTTGTCGCCTGTCGTTTTCTTGTTTATTTTGCACAACAAAAACAAAAAAAAAAAGCAGAAAAACAAAAAAGAGCGAAATAAAAAGTGACAGTGATAAATTTTGTTTATAAGTTGCCTACGAGGCTGGAAGCCTGAGAATCGCATAGAGGGGCACACGAAAGCCAGGTTAGAGCATTAGGCCCGGGGGCTTAAGGCTTGTAGCTTTAAGCTGCTCGCTGCTCGCTCCTCGCTGCTCGCTGCCCGCTCCTCGCTCTGCTGTCCCCGCTGACAGTTGTCAGATGGCATTGGCGACATTTGGAGATATGGTCACCATACGATTAACACAACTGCTCCACCCATCACCCCATTTGACCCACATTCCCTTTGGCCTGCAAACAAAACCAAAGTATTCCAATTCGCCAAATTGTCATTTTCTTTGTTTATTTGCTTTTTTTTTATTTTTTTTTTTTAATTCCTTGGAGGGGAGGCGACTTATTATTATTGTTGCTGCTTTGTTGTGGTTGTTGTTGTTGTTGTTGTTTTCCCATGAGAGGCAATGAACGGCCAACAACTGCCACACAACTAATCGGGTCCCGTCTCTCAATCCACAATCCTCAATCCTCAATCCGCAATGCTCAAGCCTCTGGTTCTCGCGCCTTGAATCAGTTGTGACATTTCCAAGCTCAGCCACTCAACGGACCTCACATACTCAACAAACATTTTCCCCCCAGGGGTAACACCCCCCCCCCACACACACACACAAAAAAGAAGGCAGATTAATGAAAAAATGCTAAGTGTTGTTTTTATACCCTAGCCTTGGAACTGACTGCACGTGGGGAGTGTCCTCCTTTGCTGGAGTAGGGCAAATTAAGTTGTTTGCTTCTCTCGCAACTGCCGTTTTCCGTTATGTTGCCTCGTATACCCTGGAGAAAGCGGCACTCAATGCGTATTCAGACTAAATTGTCATAGATTTAAATTAGATACGAAAAATAGTTGAATAGTTTTGAACTACAAATTAACATTTTTATATGGATCTCTTTTGATATTCCCCTTTTCAAATTTTTTCTTTTACCATTATGAATAATTATAGAAAATATTGTGCCAATTTAAGCAAAAAATGTTTCCAAATTGAATGCAAAGTGTGTTTTCCATTTGCCATGTTCATCTTGGTCAAGTTGTCAATATCATGTGGAGTATTAAGTTGTGTCTGTGTGTGTTTGCTCCTAAATACTTTAGCTGGATACATTCATGCATTTGGTGTGTGTCCAATTCCATTGTTCCACGTTCCACGTTCCACGCTCCCCTGGCACCTTGAAAAACTCATCAAGTTGCTGGGGTGGCTGTTTGCCGCGGGGCAAGGCAAAGGGCAATACAAATGATGCCACCTGGTGACAGCCACTGATTCCCAGTTGGATTCCGACGCCTGTGCTTTTGCTTGGTGCTGTGGAGTGACTTTACTCCACACCACACCACACCACACCAGACCACACCACACCACACCGCTCGTACTCCACTTTGGTGCCGCCTCCGCCCGGCACATGTCAAGTTTGGGGACGCGATTACGTTCGAGGGCCCCCAAGGAAGCGTGTGCCTCGCGTCGGTTCCTGTCAAATTTCATTTTCACTTTTTCGCAGCTCTTAAATAATATTTGTTTTTACGCACATTTCACTCATCATCAAAAAAACGACCCCACCTTTGCCACTTCCCCCTCCCGCAGCACTGTTGTGCCTTGCCATGCTGGAATTTAATAATTTTAAGTGAAAAATGAAAAGTCTTGCGGGCTGTGGATGTGTTTTAAAGGTGTTTGCCAGCTCAGCTCAACTCAGCTCAGCTCAGCAGCTGCAGCTGCAGCTTTATCTTGAGTTTCGGTTGGATTTGGGCACACTCATGGCCATCATTGTATTGTGCTTAAAACCAGATCCCAGAACCCGAGAACCCCAGAACCCCAGAACCCCAGAACCCACTAACCGATTCCCGGATTGGCCTTTGTACCTTTGCCTGTATCTGTTGGGACTTTGTCTATTTTTCATCTCAAGCCAGCAATGAAACAGACCTGAATAGAAGCGTGGCGAGGCGATGCGCGAGTGATCGACTAGCAGTTACCCTGTAGCCGAAACGATGTCTCTTAATCCTTTGTGAAATCGAAAGGCAAATCAAAAATGTGGGAAAGACATGTATATAAACGATTTTCATATAAAAAGGACAGCAATTTTGGTGTATCGAATAACAATTCTGTGTACACGCAATAAAAACATATAAAATGAATATGATCTGTATTGAAAATAGTAAAATTAGTTTGCTGCTTTTCTGCTAACTTTTTATGCAAACGTATTTAAGGGGGTAAATAAACACTTTTTTCTGGGATCAATATTTTACACAAAATATACACTGCCTTAGCCGATCTCATGGTTACAGGGTAGAATAATAGAATCAACTGCCGCGGGCATTTCTTATCAACATGAATTCAATAAACAACTTGCAGACAGTGTGTTGTGAGTGTGTTGTGTGTGTGTTGTGTGTGTGGGAGTGTGTGTGTGAGTGTGAGTGTGATAAGTACGTACTCAGATGTATTCAGATACGATAATAAAATACCCCCTAGACTTATTTGCGTATGCGTTGCTCTTCTTCTTTATTTCTTTTCAATTTTTTGCCGCTGAGCTGTTTTGAGGTAAGTTGCGTCGCGAGCTGCGCGCCAGTTGAATGCCCCTTTGTCTTTGTCGAAACTCGAGCCCAAGTTGAGTGTTAAACAAAAACGACCTCCAGTGGCCCCTGCTGCAGTTCTCGGAGCAGCAGAAAGTTTTAATTGTTGCAGAACTTGATAAAGCGCCTCGAGCCAAAAGTAGTCGGTATATTAATTTCCAACTTGGCTCTTTGAGGGATACGCTAAATTTCGCCCATTTGTCTGATTCGAAACTGGGATGTTCGTTTTTTTATGTTTTATTTGATGCTCTCCATGCGCATTAAGGCATCCAAATATTTCAATTTGAGCTGATCCCCCTCGCTACTTAACTGAGTTGCGCCAATCCATTGGTTTCCACTTGGGTCACTTTCAGAAAGTAAATCGCTCCTCCGGGAAACTATTTGTGCCTTTTTTTATTCCTACTTCAACAGGTTCTCCAGCAGCATACGAAGACAGTTTATATTTAAACATTTTTGAATGACATTTGGGACCGAGTGGCTCGCGTATTGAATCTAAATTGATGAATGCTTATCCCCCGCCTCAGGCAATGTGCTCATTTTCGGTGACAAGTTGACAAGCTACAAACGATTAAAGCATAAATGTTCATTGCCTGCTCGATTCTACAGAGAGAGAGACAGAGGGAGAGAGACAGAGAGAGAGAGGGAGGGAGACAGAAAGAGGCAAAGGGTTTCATTAGTCAGCCAGTTAAGCGCTTCACTGTCAGGAAAATGACGTAGAAATCATTTTTGATTCCTAAACCATATTTTTACTATTTTTATTTATTTGTGTTTATTAAGTTTAAGCGCTGAAACTGTTGTTTCAATCGTGTTTTTTTGTTAACTTTAATTACTCTAAGTAATTAAAATCATTTTTTAAATTAAGAATTAGAGGAATTATGTGAAATTGTGTTAAGAACGCAACTTGCTAATGCCAAAACAGAAAACGTTTCTGATTTCTTTGCGAAGTGTTTGCACACGAGTCAGTTGAAGCAATAATCGAGAATTGGGAATCGAGAGCCGATAATCGAGTTGCCACTTGTCAGTTGCCACTTGTCAGTTGCCAGTTGCCAGTTGGCAGTTGGCAGTTGTTGGTTGTCAGTTGTAAGTTGTCAGTTGTAAGTAGTCAATTGTCAGTTTTTTTCTCTCCGCTGCTAGCTCGTATCAGATCGTGAAGCCAGTTCCGGCCCCGTTTAGAACGCGTCAACGACACAACTGCGAGAGATACGCTGTGTGACTGCAAAATGGAGAGATTCAATTCGAAGCGAGTGGCAGCTGGGGCAACTGGGGCAACTGGGTCAGTTGCTGGCAAGCGTGGAAGGAAACGTAGTCGTTCCTTGGATCTGCAAATGGGGGCACGCAACTTTGATCAAGTGGCAAAGAAAAGGCAACTGGATCAAGATGAGCAACTGGATCAAGATGAGCTGCAGCTGCAACTGCCACAACAACAGCAAAAGCAGTTGCCCTCCATGCCAGACCTGGACCAAGACGAGCCCATCATTTGTGCATCCAATGAGCAAACACATAAACGCACATCCAAATCCAAGCCGAAGGTGGAGACGGAAATGGAGACGGTGATGGAGACGGAGACGGTTAAGGAGAAGACAAAGAAATCCAAGTTCAATCAGAAGAATCGCATTTTGGAACAAAACAACAACATTTGCGTTGACGATGATGATTTTGATTATGATTATTATATAAACATGAATTTGGATTTGCACGACGATTAACAGCCAACTAACTAAACCAAGAAAGTTTACACTAAGTAAGTATTAAAGTTAACAACAATAACAACAACAACAACAGAAAAAGACAGAAGATATGTGATGAACTTTAGGATAGCCTCCGATAATTGAATGGGTAATTCATAATATTTGCCAGTTAGGAACTGTGTTGACAATCTAATCTGATCGTTAGCATTTCTATGGGCTGCTAGGCTGCTAGTCAATTATTTATCGGATAAGATGATGACATAATGCGAAGCCAAAACTTTGGTGTTGCACATTTATGATTAATTTCTTATAAGCATTGAGCTTCAGTATTATTATTATTAATTTGCTTGTTGATAAATTCAGAGAAAGCAAAGCATTTGAATTTAACTGAAAAAGCAGAGTTTGTAGCAGCAGCAGCAGCAGCAGTAGCAGCAGCAGCAGACCATTATTCTTTAGCAAATCCCATGAGCAATGTGCTCGGCACGTGCGTGGCAAGCAAATTAAGAACGAAACTGGAGTGGAGAGAAGAGCAGCAAGAGAAGAGCAGCGAGAGAAGAGCAGCGAGAGAAGAGCAGCGAGAGAAAGCAATTCAAGCAAACGCACCTAAAACCAGAGGCAATTATCTGACCAGCTGGCCATAAAAATAGTCAATTACAATTTCACGATTTAACCAATACACAACACACACAAACACACACATATAGAATAAGGGAGGGAGAGGGAGAAAGAGAGAAAGAGAGAGAGAGAGAATAAATTATGCTTTTTCTATAGCTTGACGCATTTTTCATGAACTTTATCAAAAGGGTTCATTTCCGATTTTGGTTCTGCGATAAGAAAATATCGAAAAAGGTCGAAACACGCATAACGGCAATAAGCAAATAACAAAGCGCCATCTGTTGTGCGGCTTAGCGACTAGCCACCCTTAAATACAATGTATTCCTTACCAGCCAACAACTTCCATTCATATGTAGAAATATTTAATTGATCCAACAGTCGGCTGACTTTCAACTCAATGTATCTTTATGCATATTACTTAGCGAAGGACGAATAAAATAAAATTGTAGGGTATTTATGAGATTGCATAACGCGATTGCTGTGCTCAGAGAGTTGTGCAACAGCAACAAAAACAACAGCAACCAGAACAACAACATGCAATGCAATTAACACTTCCATTGCAATAAATCCATCCTTTCATTTTTATAGAGTATACAAAGCACACAACAACAACAAGAACAACCACAAATAAGCGTGTGTGTGTGTGTATGTGTGTGTGTGTAGCTGTGTGTGGATATGTGTATTTGTGCGTTGGGTAATCGAACTGATGAGAGGAGCACAACGAGCAACTTTTGAAATTTCAATTTGAAGTTGAAACACAATCAGCTACAGAAATCTGAGCATTCAATTGACACACACACACACACACTCACACACACACACACACACACACACACACACACCCACACACACACACACACACACACTCACACACACATAGCTAGCTGCCCTGCATTCCCAGCCAGCCTTCCTCTAAAACAAAGTGCAACCAAACCAACCAAAATTTACATCATTTATATATATATATATATATATATATATGTATGTTTGTATGTATATATACATATATCTCACACACGCACATACATGTTTAGTGTGTGTGTGAAAATGCAAAGAGTATTTAAATGGTCCACAAAGGCGGACAACAGCGCGTGGAAAATCTTGCAAGTGGGGTGGGGGGGAGGGCTACTTGTATTGGTAAATGTCGAGGGATCTGAGAGACAATTTAATGCCGGAAATAGTTTTCGCAAGCTACATAAGCCTACAATATGGGGGTGCCATAGGGCTAGGGGTAGTTCCAAAAGAGGAGTGCGAGGGGGGAGGGGGAGGGGGAGGGGGTGAAATCGGTAGGGCTACCTCCTCCTGTCTAGTGAGTGACTGCAAAATAAATTTACTAATAAAATGCCAAAAATGTTTCGCTGGCCCAAAACGAACCCAAAGCTGACAAGCCAATGAAAAAGGTCGACTTGTGTCAGTGTGCGTGTGTGTGTGAGTGTGTAAAGGGGCAAACATTTTGAAATGAACATATTTGAAATGCATGCCACGCCCGAGCTGCCCGAGCAGCAACAATCACAACAACAACAGCAACAACAACAAAAACATCGACAACGATTTTTGGGTGTTTAAATGAATCTGAAAATGAGCGTAATTTGGGCTTGACCTTGACAAACTTTAACCCCCAAGGAGAGTGGTGGCAGAGTAGCGGGTGGGGGAGGTGTAGGGGTGGTGGGCAATAAAACATTTGGTTGTCTGTTGCCGTGCGAATGATTTCAACTGGCAGCCGTAGAACATGGCTTGGGTATGCGGCAACAGGCAACGGGCAACGGGCAACAGGCTCAAGGTCATTGGCGAAATAAGACCAAAACCAAAACCAAAACCGGAACCGGACATTCATTCAGCTGCGACGTGCGATGCCAACTGTGATATGAATGGCAGCAAGACAGGCGCATTGGCAAAAGATCAAAGCAATCGATACGACAACAATAACAACAATAAACAACAACAGCAAAGAGGTGCTAAGGAAAAGGGGAAAGGGAAATGGGAAAAGGGAAAAGGGAATACTCTGAGCTCTAACGGAGCACAGAAAGACTTGAATCTAGATCAGAATTTATGCAAAGCTCCAGCTGACACTTTAAGATAATTCAAGCATTTTCTAGTTGGTGTTGTCCACTCAATCAGTCAATCAAGACTGACACAGATGCCCAATAAATGGTTGCCAATATTCATGCATTTATTATTTATATTATTATTGTTATTATTATTATTATTATTATTCATATTATTATTATTATTATAATTATTTATATTATTATTTTTATTATTATTGTTATTATTATTACTATTATTATTATTATCAATATTATTATTCTTATTACTGTTATTATTATTATTATTGTTATTATGATTATTATTGTTATTATTATTATTATTATTATGAATATTATTATCATTATTATTATTATTATGCATCCCTAGGATGCTGCATACGTTTCTTGTTGTGGCGACACACTCTGCTGGGATTCTTCCTCGCTTTCACAGAACCCAGTTTGGTTAAGTGACTTATTGGTCTACAAATAGCTTGTTCTTCCCCTTGGCTATGACTTGCATAAGTCGTTTATGAATTTAGCCAGCCAAATGACATCTGGCTTGTCGGCGTGCTGGGGTCTCTGCCCAGCTCCGGTGTCGTCACTGACTTTCTTCGCTTCTAAGTTGCAGTCGTTTTGTGTGCGTAATATTGATGCCTGCATTTATTTCATTTTCATTTAATATCGCCCTCTCATTCACTGCCCCCCCTCTGTTTCTCTCTCTTTCAGACTTTACAGACGCAAGCAGGCACCGGAAGTTGGTGGGTGGAGAATGCAGCACAAAACTATGAAAAATACTTGGGGGCATGAATTAATTTAAACTTAAGCCTAAATGCGAGGAGAAACACGAGCATTAAAATAAATTGGGCAAATCTTTTGGCCAAAAGCGGAAAGACTGCAAAGCAACAACAAAGAGTGGACACTGTGCGGAGGGGGGTGCGTGGGTGAAAGGATGTGTTGGACAATTGGCTGATATTTCCAATTTGATTGGAGAACTTTGCAGAGTGCATAACAAACGAACAAAAACAAGTCGAACAAAACCAAAAAAACAAGAAAACAACAACAAAAACGAACTCAAAACTTAAAACAGGAAAAAGGCAAGGCAAAAATAAAAAAAAAACACACACAAAAAATAAAACAACCAACGAAATCAGCTCGAAGTAAATGTTTAAAATACACTTGCTTGAAAATAAATAAAAATACGCCAGTGGAAGAGTGATGATATTAATAATGAACTAATCAATCAGCATCAATCAGAAGCAACGATTTACTAGATGGGCAAGCATCAAGCTGAGCAAACTAGCTGATCAACACTTTGGGAAGGGTATTTGCGCAAAAAGTGCGCCAAGCGAACAAAGCAACATTTTCAAGTTGTTTTCTTTTTCTGTTTCGCGAACTGACAGTCAAAGTTTTTCGGGGGGCGCAATTAAAAGGAAAATGCTGCCCAAAAAAATAAATAATAAAAAAATAAAAATAAAATTGTATATATATATATATATATATATATATATATATATATATAAATTGTGTGTAAGTAATGCATTGTTAAAGTTTGATGCTGGGGAGGGGAGCGTAAAAACTTACCAGCTGGTTTTGTTGCTGATGCAGCGAATTCAGCAATGACGTTGACGTTGACGCTGACGTTGACGCCGACGTTCAGTGGCCGTCGATTTTGGCCAAGTGAATGAGAATTACAAAACAACGCCCTCCCCAAAATGCTGCTTCTGGGGTGGGGGTTGTGATGGGTGGCTGCTGCTGCTGCTGTTGCTGCTGTTGCTGCTGCTTCGATTGCGGCAGGTTTAAAGTTTATTTTAATTTGTTGTTGCAGCTTCTACTGCAAAAGTTATTGTTGTTGTTCACGTTGTTATTCACTTTGAACTTTTACCGTTGGCTGCTGATAGTAGCAACAATGGCGATGACGTTGGCGTTGGCGGTTTTGCTGATGGCGATCTGGAAAGTGAGTGGAAAAAAAACAAAATATATATTAAAAAAATGGAATATGAGAAAAAATTAATTAAATTCGCTTATTGATGGCTGATGATTGGCAACATGAATGCAATTTCAGCGAAATAGTTACGAATTTATAAAAAATCAGAGTTTCTGCTTTAAATGCAGTTTACAATTTATATATTTTAATTATTAATTAAACATACTCGCAATAACATAATTCTCTAATAATATAATAATATATATAATATTTTTCGATTACATTACGCTAACAGAGTAAAGCAATTCAAGCAATGAAAATATACAAAAAAAATAATAAAAAATAATCAGCACTTTTAGGCGCTTTGCGGCGAAATAAAAATTAATTTGCAAACTTGTTGAGCTTTGAGCGCTGAGCCGCTTCAAACTTGTTGATAACACTTAAGTGCAACTGTTAGTGCTCGCTCATTAGGCGCCTAATCGACTCAAAGAGCGAGTGAGCGAATGAGCGAGCGGAGAGCGAATGCACTGCTAAAGAACTCTGTTAAGCGAAACGACGCCAGCAGCAGCACACGCACACACACACACACATACACACACGCACACACACACGCGCGCGCACATAAACACAGTGCAAAGGAACGAAGCGAACGCGTCAACGATTCGTGTTGATTGTCGGCCGCAGCCAATTTAATGTTCACTGAGTGCGTTGCGACGCCAAATTCGCCCCGAGTGAGTGCGAGAGAGAGAGAGCGAGAGCGAGAGAGAGTGTGAGTTGATGAGTGCCAGCATTCGCCGCAGCGTCTGCATGTGCATGTGTATGCGTGTGTATGCATGTGTGCAAATGCAATGCAATGGTTAACATTTTGCAGCTGCCTCTGTTAGAGGGAAAGCATAGGCAAGGCCATAGGCATAGTCATAGGGGACACAGGGCTAGAGGGCTACAGGGCTGCAGGGCTGCAGGGCTGCAGGGCTGTAGGGCCACACAGGGAATGCAGGACATTTGAGTCCACCCTCTTTGACAGCTGCTGCTGCATTCTTTTGCTCTACAAAAATTGTGTTTTGCCGTGCTATAAATATGCAACGTCAGCAGCTGCCCGGGCAGCAGCAACAACAACGACGACCACAGCTAACCACCCCATTGGACAACAACAGCAATAATAACAGCAACCAGAGTTTTTGCCTATGGTCAGCGTTCGAGCTGGCAATTTCCTAAACTGCTGAGCTCCCCACACAACACACACCACAGGCCAAGTTGCCAGCATTTATTTAGCTGGCTTTTGCGGTTTTTATCTTGCTGTTGACTCTTAAATGAGCGACAGACCAGCATTTACAGCAACAGCGACAGCAGCAGCAACAACAACAAACACACTTAAATGAGAACCATTAGAAATCGAAACGGATGGCAGTTAAGATTTGACAATCAAGATATCAACTTAACGATTGTGCGGCAAATCGCATGTACAACGCTTGAAATTAACATCGCTCCATCTCCCTCTCCCTCTCCCTCTCTCTGTCTCTGTCTCTGTCTCTCTCTTCGTTTACTACTTTCAAAGTTACGTAATGCTAGGCCATTTTATACATATATAATTTATTTCTATTGCTGTTTCATTCTAATAACCAATGTGCATATTCAGACCTGCTGATGTATTTCTTTCATTATTGTTTGAAATTACACTGCTATTGTTCAACTTATTATTTCTTTTGTATGGACTCAATTTGCGCTGATTTCCCAGGAAATGTAATCGGCAAAATGTGTTCTCTAAGTTATTTTTAGCTGATTAATTATTTTTATGAAGTGGCTGAAAGCATATTTTATTTGAAACAATTTGCAGCATGATTTTCGTTTTTTAATAAGTTTTTCTTAGTTCGGTTTGTGGATGCAGCTCAATAATTGACTAGCCAAGCTTTAAGTTTTGATTTAAGATCTGTCATCTCAGTCAGCCGGTTGTTGTGCTTGTGGAAGGTACGAACGTGAATACAAATACATATTTGCCTAGAATTGCATTCTTAGCATGCACATAACTTATCTGAGTTTGACATGTGCAAGCTTGAGTAACCTCTTCTCCTTCTTCTTCTTCTTCGTCTTCTTCTTCTTCTTTGTTGCCGTGTTGCATGCATTTCGTTTTGAGCTCAGGTGCAACAGAGTCGCTGAGCGGCTCTTCACGATGCTGTTGCACTTGAAATTGCTGCTGTTGTTGTTGTTGTTGTTGATGCATTGCAAATTCGTGCAACGCATTTACCCAGCGACTGCCTCTAAAACCGTCGACCTCAACCTAAACCCCATTTGGCAGCTGCAATCGTCAACAGACCAAATCGGACCCGACCAGACCAGACCAGACCAGACCAGACCGGAGCAAAGCAGACTAGACTCAACCCTGGCGACATTGTTGACTCTGTTTTACCTTATTTCCTCCCCCCTCCTCCTCCCACTCCTCCTCCCACTCACCTTACACCTTACACCCTGTGCGCTCTCTGTGTTTCTCTCGTAATTGCTTATGCAAATTTCACTGTTGCAAGTACCCGTTAGTCGGCAGTCGAGTAGCGAGCAGCGAGCAGCGAGAAGCGAGAAGCGTGTGGCAACCAGGAGCTATTCCCACCAAACACTTAGCACAACCCTATTACTCAGCTCCAGCCCAAAACAACAAAAAAAAACCTCTTTCCCCAAATCAACTCTCCACATTTTTCTCGATTCCATTTTTATTCCTTTTCTGTGCCGTTTGTCTCTGACTGCATCTTTTTGGCTGTGAGTTTTGTTGGCAAGCAAAAGCTTACCTTGTTGCCTCGCGCACACACACACACACACACACACACACTTTAGTATACTCTTCCGGCAGCAGCTCCCGCACACCTACACCCCTCCACCCCTCCACATTTTGCCACCATTTTCACTGTGAACGTCAACGCCGAGCGCTGCAGGCATTTGCATAGGGACAAAATGCATTTGCAGAAAACACCCCAACTTCTGACACTGACACAGACACACACACACACACAGACACACACACACACCCTGTAGCCGCCCCGTAGTCCGTCTGCACCTGAAGCAGCTGTAATTTTAATGTGCAAAACAAATACAAATTAAAGCAATGTAAATAAAAGCTTCGCGCGCTTTGGCTTAAAATTAAAATAAATTCCAACTTGCAAGTTTTGGAGAGAGCAGGGACACAAAACATAAAAGAGATATAGAATGTGGGCGTGGTCCGGTGTGGTGCTGAGGATGTGGGCGATGTTAGTGTCTGACAAAAGGAAGCAGCTTCTTTGGCGACGACTGCCAGGCAAATATCACATACATGAAAATTTGCATAATAAAATGTGTTTGCTTGGGCAAGTGTGTGTTCGTTGTATGTTCGTTGTGTGTTCGTTGTGTGTGTGCTGGTTGTGTGTGCCTCTGTATGTGTGAGTATTGCAATTCTATATAATGCACTCGTTGGCTACATTTGTGGTAGTCGCTCTTGTGGCATAAAACAATTCACATTCTTGATAAGCCACAAAAACAAAGTTGAAAAGTTGCAGACTTTTTCAGAATGAATGTTTGCGAGGAAATTAAATTCCACAGGTTGAGTGTATAACTTTCTGAATATGTGAATATTTTATGAGTGTCATTCAAGTTGTCAATGCTTGCTTTCTGGCAGTGAACAACATGAATAGTAAAATAATGCTCAAATAGAAGTCAACTGCATTTGCATTTAAGATACAAGTTTAGAGCTGAGAGTAATCATTCATCGATTAGGGTAACTGCTAGTCGAGCATACCCGCTTTTATATTCTTGCATTCATACGTCAGAGTCCTGTTAGCTTTGCGCCTGCCATCAGCAGCTGAACAGGCCTCAAAACTGTACAGTTTGCGTAGCACTGGCAATTTGCTGTGTGGTCAGCTTCATTTTCGACTGTTTTAAGTTGCAGCTTTGTAGCTGTCTTTAAAAACAGTCCTCTACATGAGCATGTTGCAACAAAATGTTGCAAGTTCAAGTTACGCCAAACGCCATTTTCATATACATGTGTGTGGACAAATGGGGGCGTAAGAAGGGAAAGGACTTCTGAAGGACGGCGTGGGCAGCGCAGCTGCGCTTGATTTATGACCAACAGCGCATTTCACACTGTCTCTCGCCTTCTCTCTTTCTCTTTCTCGATGTCTCTCTCACACTCACTGTTATTTCATGGTCATCAGTTTGATGGGAAAAGCCTGGGGTTGGGCGGAGGCAGCAATAGCATAGTGCGACGTGAAGCGACAACATGGCTTGCTTTTGGGTTGTCAGCTACACAGTTTAAATGCCAGTTCAAGAAAAAGCTAGACATATAGCGAGAGAGAGAGAAAGAGAGAGAGAGAGAGAGAGGGAGAGAGAGAGAGAGGGAGTGCGAGAGAGGCAGAGGAAGACAGCAGGAAGGAGAAAGCGCTGGTGACTTGCATGCAAAATATCATTTGTTAACTTGCCTGCGAAAAAGTCGTACCAAGTGAGAATCATGTGGCCGAGTGAGCTGGACTACGACATACCCTGTACCCAGTTGTTAAAAGTATTCTGGTCTCACTCAAATTCACAACATGAGTTTCTCATACGATCTCTATGGGATTTGGCAGCTGATCAGCCTTTGAAATTGTGTTGTTTTCTGCAATCGAAACACGACATTTATCGATATTTGCGAAATTAAGACAGTTATCGATAGGATGAAATAACTATGATCTGTGAGAACCTAATGGGATCGGAGATGCTTTTTACTACCTGATAAATACATTTCCACATAACCAGTATACCCCATTGACCCATTTTGCGTTGGTTCACGGTTTTGAAGAGGATAGATAGCTTGACGAAAGCATCTGAAACCTTTTATATATATACAATTTAAAATGTTGACAATACTTTTAAGCAAGTTGACAGCGCGACAACACGATAAGGACTCGCATTAAATTCCATTAGCGAACAGTTGGAGTTGGACAGGGGACATCGAGTAAGAAGTGAATGCACCAAATTAGACAAAAAAACTAAAATATTTATACTTTTCATGGTAGTCAAGTGTAAGTATAAAACTTCCAAAATTATGTGTTATAAAATGTGCAGATTAACTAAGTAAGTACAACTTGTATTGCAATCTCTGTAAAATATTTGTGATAATAAATCTATAAATCAATACTTAACTTAAATACAATCTGAAATCTGTTGTTGTTCATGAGTAATAAGAAATGCTTTCTTCATACAACTATCCCTATTGGCAGGCTTTGTAAGGTTCTCTCTTTTTTACTACATGCGTTGCTAGTGCAACACAGAATATCTCTTCTATCTTTATCTATGTGAATTAATCTAAACTATAACATATATATATATATTTCTATTTACATATATATATATGTGTTATTTATCGTATGCATTTATTTCCTTTATATCACATTGCTTGTAATCACCTAATACAAAATTCGAATCGTTAACAGACTGAATGCTACTTTATAAACACGTTAGTTTAATGGCTAGATGGAGGCTCACAACCCAATCTAGTTCATAAATTTCCATGGGTGTTTGGGTCTTAAGGGGTGCAGCAGAAGAGGGGCGTAGCTGGATAGTTTGCTATCCACAACAATTTTGGGACTGAAGCCAGCCAATTGCCAGTTCATAATTTGTGCAATAGCCTCGGCAATGCATGCCCCTCTAGATTTGGGGCCTGTTGCGAGAGAACGGTGGGCGGGGGCGGCGGCGTGGGTATGTCTGGAGTTGTTTTCAGTGTCCAGTGTGGCAGCTGTTGGCAACATGAAAGCCCAAAAGGGGATTGACATCATTTGAATAGGCAGTCAAGTGGCGAAGGCGATGGGGATAAGGGTCAGTAGTTAGGTAGATTGGCTTGCATATGAAATTAGCCAAATATTGTCGACACACATGCGTTTAGGGTACGGTTAGGTTTCTGCTGGGAGTTCTGCCTCTCAGTCTGTGTGGCATATTGCAATGAGTTATACAATGTTGCATATTAACAAGCGGCCAGACACGCCACAAACGGGTATCGTCACAGAGCCTGTCCTGTGCTCATGGGGTCAAGGGGTTAAGCCAACCAACCCAAACCTCTCTTAGTCAACCCAACCAACCCCCCACCCCCACCACCATCCTCTTGCAGAGTCGAGTGGCACCCGCAATGCCTGTGCATAAATAAGGCATAAATAAGCGACAGGCTCGCTTCGTCGCCACCGCCGCCGCCGACGCCCGGCTAATTAAAACACTTGATGGCCCATTGAAACGTAAAGCGCCACCTGGTGTTCAGTGCTTGCAGGGGGCGACTTCTGTCCAAAATGTGGAAAAATTGCTGTAAATTGTAAAATTCATATGTCCCCGCGGGCGGGCCGAGACTGTTTTTATTATTATTGACAGTTGCCTGAGGTGACAAAGGCAAAATGAACAACCAATCAATTTTGAGGTGGTTCGAGGTGGTTCAAGGGGGTTCGCAGTGGCTCGAGGTGGTTCAGGTGTAGCAGTGGAAAGCTGTTTGCCTCTGCCTGAGTGCCTCAGGGCTGTCTTAAATTGCTCGTGTAAGTGGCAAGGATTGCGCTTAGGGGCGGAAAGGGGCACACATCTTGAGGTTACGCCTCGCTTTGGGCTCTGTAAATAATTTATTGATATTAAGTGTTATTAATTGAGATAGCATTCAAATCGCTGTGGTGGTGTGGATTGTGGCTTGGGAAACAAACCACAATCACATCAAGTACTGACTTGAACCTGAGGTGCTAGTTGTTTAATGTTGGTTAAGAGTTTGTGGTTCGGCGTGAGTTTTGGGGACTGTTGTGAGGGTTTTTAGGGCAAGGCACTTAAGTGGCAAATTGGCATGTATTAAATTGTGTGTTGAAATGGAATCCTATAGCTTTTTAAGGAAATGATCAAAGTGAATAAAGGCCGTAAGAGTTTTGAAAATGTTTGAGGCAACTGGATTCTTCTTCCTCTTCTTCGTTGCATAGTCTATTCTTGTCGTTTGAATATTTAAGAAGTCTCTTCTTTTTTTGTTTTGTTTTACGTATTATGGCACAGCTCAAAGTATATTGATTTCCAGTTAATTAAATTGCTCGAGCTTGCGAACAGAGGAGCTTGCCAATGTCATCTTTACTCGACTGTGAAACTTTTCTTTTTATTTTTGTTTTATTGCTGCTTCAGATTCAGCACTTTCAGTTCATATGGAAATAAATCCTCCAGATGGTGCCCGATGCACACATACATATATCATGCATATATATATATATATATATATGAGTGTATATCGAAATATGAGCAACAATTTGAGTGGCAGTGTGGAGAAATTGAACACTTGAACTGGCACAGATACGAGATACAGTGAAACAGAAGAACACGCACCCATTCAGACGGTGTCGCATTTTATTTTGGTATTTGTTGAAGGTTTTTACGATTGGCAAGAGGCACGTTTACTTTTAGCATTAAAGGCGACAGCCGAAAGTGGCAGAAAGGAGCACATTTTATGGCCCAGTTGTAGCGGCACTAACACAATTGGCCAGCGTGGCAAGGCGAGGCGACCTGTCGCGACGGGGGCACGGCGGAAGTGAAATCGCGACACACACAGACAGAGACAGAGAGAGAGAGAGAGAGAGGGTGGAGGGGGTGAGGGGGAAGAGAGATGGGGAGCGAATTTAAAACAATAAAAACGCGCACATAAAATGCAACATTTTTCGTTAGTCTTTTAATGCATTTTGCCGTAAGGCCAAAAGTGGCCAAAGGCCATTAAAAATCTTCACTTGCACAGTGGACAGTAGAGGACTGGACAGGATCGGGGACGGGACAGGACACACACACACACACACACACACACACACACCACGTATATACACTCATATGCAGTCGGCAGCTTTGGACAAGCAGCAAGATGAACAAAGGCAGCAGCTGGAAAAAGTGAAGGACCAAAGGTTGAAGGGCAAGGGCAGAGGACATTCTCATTCTCTGCAACGACAAAAATGGATGAGCAGTTTGTGGGTAGCGGGTAAGTGAAAGAGGGGTGCTTGTGAGCGGTTTACAGATTTTCCACAGCTTTTCTCCAAGTTTATCTGCTTTCAAGTGATGCTGATGGGGCGGACAGCGCAGGGCTTAACGGTTTAAATCCCAGCGGATTTGAAGACATTGAAACCCTACAAAAGGACACGTTCAGACAGTGAAAGGAAGATAGCAGAAGCTGCAGCCAGACCCAGAGCCAGAGCCAGAGCCAGATTGAGAGCGTGCAGTGCATGCGAGGTGAGATAAATATTTCAACTTCATGCGTGTTTGTTCGTGTTTGTTCGTGTTCGTTTGTGTCTGTGCAGAACATGACAGGACAGCTTTTATTTTTAATAAATTTAAAAAATGCATATACACGTTCTCGTATGATGATTAATCTTGTTTCAAGAATCTATATCTGAAATATGTACTATATATTAAAGATGCAGGTACATTTTAAAGACTGCATAAACATATATATATATATATATATGTATGTATGTATATATATCAGTACCCAATGCAGGCGGAGGCTCTTTGAGCTAAACGCTTCATCGGGTGGCCGGCTGCCAATGGGGTGTCGGGTGGGATGGCGTGTGGCATGTTAAGGCGCCACTTGCATCCAAAACAACAACTCGGCATACTAAATTGTTATTATGCCAACAATTTTCTCAGTTTGAGTTGTTGTTGTTGTTGTTGTTGCTTAGAAATATATTTCGAGGTGAAAAATAAAATGACTTTTATGGCCAAAGGGCTTGCCGGAGGTTAGATGCCCAAAGGACCTTTTGCACTTGGGTGGGTGGGAAGGGTGGCACCCGCTTGGAATTTACAAAATAGCACAAATATTATACAGTGGCACGCCCACCGGCTCCAAATCAGCCGCCCAGCAAGCACACCTCACAACAACAATAAAAACAACAACAACAACAAAAGCATAGAACATGCGGCGCTGGTTTGCATATTTTGTCGACGCCTCAAAATATGCAAAGCGAAATGCAAAAGCGAATAAAAAAAAAATATTAAACACGAATAAAGTTGGCAGAAAATATTACGAAAAATCTATTAAGCGAAAAGTGTGCAACAAGCCGACAAAGTCGAACCGATACACTACAGGCAGCGGAAGGGGTAGAAGCAGAGCCAGTGGCAGTGGTAGAGGCAGTGGCAGAGGCAGAGGCAGCGGCAGAGGCAGTTAAACTTCATTAGAGGACTTGGCGCTCGTTAGGTGCAGCCCCTATTAATGACCTAGCTCAACATGGCGATAGAGTTACTTACAAACAACGGCTGCTCCTTCGCGTCCTCCTCGTCAGCTAAAAATGTTGCGAGACCTCGATGTGGTATCGACCAATGTGGCGAAAGTGAGTTGCGAAAATATTAATATCGGTTTCTACAATTCCTTGAGGCATTTAACTATATGTCTGCACCAAGGGAGAAATGCACAGCTACCAAGTCAAGTCATTAAATGCCGAGCTAAAGTGAGCGCTATTCATAGTTCTGCGGGCTATGCAAAATGGTAATAATAATAATACCAATAGCGATATTTAAGCAACTATGAACCAGCGGTTATTGCCAAATTTCCCTATAAAAGTCAAATTGCTATAATTGCTTAAAGCCAGCACACTTACTGAAAGTAAACCATAAAAAAGCAAAAAGCTAAAGCAACAAATAACTGAATAGATGAATTTATGGCTAATAAATAGTTTTTTATTGATCTTTGATTGCTTATATATAGCTAATAAATATATATATCCTGCTTTCTGAGAGCAAGGTGATATCAACAGCTAAGTTTGAGCTGTAGACACTATAAGCAGACTACTACTATTTCGAGTTGACTTGCCTAAAAAATTGGATATGTTGTCTATTTTGAGTTTTCATTTTGCCAAAAAGTACAAATAATTATTTGGAACTCCTTAACCTATAAATCGTGTCATCGTGTTGTCGATTTCCAAGCTCTTCCCCCGTCTAAAAAAGATAACCAAATCAATAAGGTATACATTTATGCCAACTTTAATTGTACTACCCACTAGCTGCACACGCTTTCATTCACAACTTAACAAACATATTTGGCTTTTATAGCTATCGCACATCGATAAGTATCGATTTTCAAGAAGCGAACGCAGCAGTCGATCAAATTAAGCAGAACCTTTATTTAACATTGAAAGTCTCTGGCTTTCCGGGCGTGTAACATTGACGCTTAACATTATTTTTGGTTCTGCTAAAATTATAACAGAATGTGGGCGTTTACATTAGACATGTTTGATCACGTTCAACACACTTCTTTTGTGGCTTTTAGTGCAAATTTGAGTTTAATTGTTGAAAACCTTTAAATTACCTTAGCTTCTATTGACTTCTTGTTCTGAATAGTTCCAACCAACTTAAAGCAAAAGCATTGCATTTGGTAATAACTGAACATATGCCTAAAATTCTAGCATCAATCCAAGAACTGAGCAAAAGTTGGCAACTTTAAATGTTGATTACGAACAAGTCATTAATATTGTATAAATATGTATATGTATATATATATGTATGTGTGTGTGTGTGTGTTATATATAGGCGTTTGTATAGATTAAAATCTGACAGCGACTCGTTGAAGTTTTGTGCTTTATGTAAGTTTTAATGGCGCACCACGACGATGGCGGGGGGCAACGACGACGAGGACGCTGTTGGGGCACTATGGATTTTTCGATTTAATCAAGTTGGATTCGCGGGTCGGGGAAGCCTGGCTCAGCCAGCGGCCCATTGCGTGTGAGGGCGTCCTTCGAAGTGGGTATAGAGTCTGAGGGGTGTTGTTCAGTTCCGCGCTGCCAGCTCGAGCCCAGTTCGGGCCTCTAAATGCGCAGTCACATAACGTTCCAATTAATAAACGAGACGAAACGAAACGAAACGAAACGAAATTAATGTAAATCGCATTGTATATAATTTTTATAGTTGCTGCGTTTTTGTGGGCAATTAAACATCTCGTGCTCGCAATCTCATCCTTCGACCTGCCCACAAACGAAATTGAGCTACAATGTGTGAGCAAATCACAAGGCACACAGCACAGGGCACAGGATGAGGAGCACAGGATGAGGAGCCGTAAGTTTGAAAATGGTATAATGAGCAAGAGTATAAAATGAAATGGCGCACAGATCAGAGGCGCCTCTTAAAAGATGCTTAACGTGGTGTGTTGTCTAATGCCACACATAAAATGAATATTTCAGTTGGAGCAGGGTGGAGCAGACAAAAGATAGTTGGCGCAGTATACAATGAAGTATATTTGCACAGATAACGCAAACTACTTTGCAAATCCTGCCTTTTTTGGGTTGGGTTGGGTTGGTTCTTATTTATGATACAATAGGTAATTAAATTACCGCATATTCTGCAAGGAGACCTGATTCGCCATTGTCATAAAGATCTCACTTACACTTCTCATCTGGAGAAAGTAAGTTTGGCAGATAAATAACTAAAAGTCGAGCTGCAATCGAAATTTCTCTGCTGCCTTTCACAAGTAAGTTGACAATGCGAATTGAATATTCAAATTGTTGGCTCGAACACTAAAATTCATCAACTCGGTTGTTCGACTACGGTCGTGTTAGGAGCTATCGAATCACTCTCAATTGCTTCTTCTCCATTCACTTGGCACATTTGAAGCTGTCTTTCTCAAGTGAATCATAATTGCCATTCGTCACTCATTCAGCATTGGACATGCATAAGTTGAATCCCAGTAAACTATTCGCAATTATGATGAAATAACATGTTTGGTGTCCTTTCTCCATCTCACAGTTCACATCCCTTCATCGCTTTATGTTGGCGAGGACGTGCTTAGGATAAAATGCTTGTTTTTTTTTAAAGTTGAGCGTAATTGTATTTAACTTTTATGAGACAATTATAATTCAATCTTGGCAGAAAAAAAAAGGAAAAAACAGAACAGACTAAATTTATTTCGCATCTTCAAAATGTGGCATTTGAGTTGGAGCCAAAATGCAGCAGCCGAGTTGGTTGGTCAGCGTCAAAAATTGATATTCATATGGTGCACGAGGCATGCCGGGGCATGTCAGCAGCCATCACTGTCAGAGGGGGTGGATGGGATGGATGGCAGTGCTTTCCAGTTCGAGTTGCAGCCACAAACTCGACCTCAAATCACAGACAGTCAGTTCGTGCCACGCTTGTCCAACTGGAAGTGCGGAGTGGAGTGAGATGGATACAGAATGCCATACAAGAGAAGAAGAAGATTAGGAGGATAAACAAGAGGAAGGAGCGGAAGAAGCGGAAGCAGAATTGCATCTCGCAAGTGGCATGTGCTGCATTTGAAAGTCACGCATTTTGATGCCAACTAAATCCAGATTGTGGCGCGCCTGCAGGGGGTTAACAGTGGCTTTAGTCTGGCGCAGAGGGCGTGGCGATGGGGCCCACAACACACACACAGCTACCGCAGAGGTCATTAACTTTTCCACATGCCACACATTTCGTATGTTGTTGGATAAAACAAAAAGATCAATGAAAACAAATATTTTTAACTTGTTTTCCGCCGATTTTTATTTGTTGTTAAATTTCGGTTTTTTCTGCGCCTTTTTTTTTGTTTTTTCTTTTCATTTTAATTTGGAAATAACGCGGTATGTTTGTATTTCATCTGTTCGGTCGATTGGGAACAGTTGCAAACGCGTTTTTCCATGCATTCATTTGGAAAATATAAAAGCAATTTGGTTTGTTTGGCTTGTGCCTTGCACAAGGCACCAAAATAAAATCGAGTCCAATTACATTTTATCCCACTTTCAAAGAGTGGCCAAAGCAATGCGACTTTAAGCAAAGCATAAGATTCGTATTTGGAAAATGCAGCGATCGTCGAATCAATAATCTATATTCCCGGCGGGGAGACTTTTTGTTGAAAACCCCTAACTAAAATATACCTTGTTGCTGTCAGGGAATAGGCAAACACATTGCCCATGTAGACCCAATATACATATAATTATAATGGCATTTTGCCAAAATGTTAAACATACCCCGACACATGTCAATGGTGAAAAGGAAAAGCTTTCAAGCTCACTAACACGGCAGAAGAGGAGACCTGAAATTGGAGTCGAAAGAGTGAAATTTTGTTAGGCGCTGCTGAGCCCGGCAAGGGTTGGGGACTGTATACAGATGGGGGGGAGACTACGCGGTGGTGTTGGGTAAATGGGGGTTTCTGCCAATATGCTTGGATTGCCACGTTAACGGACTGAAATGCAACATGGAACATGAAACATGTTTTCCTAGTAAAGTATCGCACAGCATGCTGGCAGGACAATGCACAGGGCGATAAGCAGGAAAGGCGGCTGGCAGGGGGAGGAGGGACACAGGAAGCAGGTCACAGGACAACGACATAATCCATTTTCGAAATTACATAAGCAAAAACGAGAACGAAATGGACAAACAAAAATATTTGCAACAAAAATGCGCTCAAACCACAAAAGTTGCAAGAGCGAGCGGGAGAAAGGTTATGTGTGTGTGTGTGTGAGAGAGAGAGAGGGAGGGAGACAGTGATGGCCAAAGAGTTCAAATGTAATTTGAAAACATTACATTTCATTTCCGTGCACAACAAACCAAATATGTAACTGCCCGCCCTCTTTTGTCCTGGAGAGGCAGCAACTGTTGCAATCGAAGTCAGCTTCAATGTTTTCAATGGAAAACAGAAATATATTATTTTATTTTACACAAATTAATGTTAAAGTGAAGTGATTTCTCAAATTAAATTCCACAATGTATTTAACATTTCTCACAAGCATTGCAGCATTGTGTTAACTGTTTGGCTGTTGACTGTTATATCTTCTCCAAGGCATTACAGTTCGACAGTGGCTGATTTGAAGTGAAGCGATTCAATAAAAAACCAATTAAATTTTTTAACTTGATTGCAAAATATACAAATAAGTATTAAAGTTGATAAAATAACTAAGAACAGCTCTGAAGAATATATCCCTGAGATACTCCGAAGTGATTTCTCAAATTAAATTCAATTATGTAATTAACATTTCTCACGAGCATTTCAACATTGTGTTAACAGTTTAGCAGACGCTAAATCTTCTTCCAACTGTGACAGTTTGACAGTCACTAATTGGAAGTTGAAGCAAATATGAAATCAATTTCAATTATTAAATTTGAGTGAAAAAAACAATTTTGTTTTTTGTTTGTAGTTTTCTAATAATAATTCCATTAATATCCTGACTGTAACTGGCAGTCTCAACCAATTGAAATTGAAGTCTTAATTTGTTTTCAATGAATTTTCAGTGGTTTTTTTTTTTCAATCGTCAATTTCTGTTTGATTTGTGCCTGACTTGACTCCGTAGAATCAGAGGCAAAGTATATGGAAATATATTCACTTTTAATTAATTGATTATACAATCCTCATCAAACAAACTGTCAACTGTGGTCCTTTTACACATGCTCAATACACAAAGGGATATTTTTCACAACAAGCGGTTCAATGTGTTCTAAAAATTGATGACATAAGTGACAAAAAACTCATTACTGCGAATTAAAGATGATTTATAAGCTTATTTATATTTGCTCGTTTTTATTTACAGAATGCTCGAGAGGGGGACACAAGCTGATGATGATGATGATGGCAGAGGAGTGAAAGGATTGCTACTGCTTTTCCAAGAAGTGCTGTGCACAAACTGAGTTATGCCAGCACTTGGCCATATAACAGTCTTGGCCAAAACGTACTTGTACTGCACACACAGCTGCACTCAAAGCCAGCAGAAATAATAACAATGAGCAAAGGAGAACAACGAACAACAAGAGGAGGGCATGCGATGCTGCATAATGCAAAATGTCGTTTCGTGGATACCAAACAACAACAGCAACAACAGCAACAACAACAGCAGCAACAAAGGAAATAAAATGAACAGAATGAAACAACAACACTGAAATTGCATTTACAAAAATGTTGCATATCATAAATAAATGTAAACGCAAATAAATCAACATTGCTGACATTTGTCAGAGTCGCCACGAGGTCTGCTTGCTCTGTATTTCGCTCTCTCTCTCTCTCTCTGACTCCGTCTCTATGTCTCTCTCTATCTCTTCCTCTCTCTCTGTTCTTGTGGCATCTGTTTTCTGTTGCCCCGTTGAGCGGTGCTCGCTTGTCGTGACTAAAAGTCAGCATTTTGTGCTGGGTTTCGCTTTCATCTTTTAGTCGTTTGCTGCACCTACTCCACACCAGCTCCCCCCAACCCCCTGCCACCTCCTCTCATTTCGTATTTGCCACAACCATGCCCACATCCATTCCTATTCCCAGACACGCCCAGTTACAAATGTCAAGCGCACTTGCCGACTGTCGCCTGTTGCCATTCTGCGCTTGTTGTCTTATATACCCTGTACTTTTTGGGATTTGACCGGCATTCCGTCAAACATAAAATATTTATAAAGCGACAAAATACATAATTTGTATAATATGACAATATATGTTATTTGTATAACATGACAATTAAGCAAAAGCTAAAAATTAAGTACAAATCGAGAATCTTTTTTTATATTTCTTCTGCTGACTTCCGCTTGGCACAGAGAATATTTCAAATTAAAATAATCAATTTAATCGCAATGCCGAACAGAAGCACAGAAACTGAAAGACTTTCCTACACTTTCGTGATCAGGGACAAGAGGCATATTGTTGTTACAGGACTCGTAGCACTACTTATATGTGATAAACAGGATATGTGTTTGTACTCACAGCTCCTCGACTCTGTGCAACTTGTTTGTTGGCAGACAAAATGCTTCTTATTGCTAAGTCGAAAGATACTCGTTTGCCTGGCTTGCCTAGCATTCGTGTAGCAACAATAAAGTAAACGACTTCAGTAGCAGCAGCAGCAGAAGCAGCAGCAGCAGTCAACAACCAACAACTGACAGCATCAACAACAAGCAACAAGCAACAACAACAAGAAGCAACAGCATCAGCCATCAGCATTTGATGCCACAGCTCTACAAACAATCAGCTTGCACAAAGCCAAAGAGTTGTCATGTGGGGGGAGGGAAGGGGGAGTTAAGGAGTTGCAATATGGACTATATATGTTGCAAGTACAGCAAAGCATATAAAAGTCTTTTTTTATTGATTGCAATGCGACATTCACAGCGACAACAGCAACAACTACAAGCACAACAACAATGTTCCGGGACAACAAACAGCAAACAGCCAACAGTCAACAGCCAACACACATTTTTATATGAATGCTGAATTTGCGGAATTTTCTTCTCAGTCTGCTTTCATTTCTTTTTGCCATACTCAAGTTAGACATTTGTGTGCATTCCCAGACATGTTGTTGCTGCTGTTGCTGCTGTTGCTGTGGGGGTCCACAGTTTTAAATAGCACCTCAGACAATGCCCAAAACTGCAACTGCAATTTTTACTGCATATGTTGGGGAAAGATAAAAATGGAAAAATGAAAAATTGAAGAAACCCACTGAAACCATGTTGATTGAATATTTTTTTTTTCTTTCTTTTAGTTTAAAAGAGATTCTGGCTTCAAAAGTAGTTTTTTTTATCGAAACTAATCCGCTTTTCAAACTGCTCAGCATATTTGTATTCTACACAAATTCAGTCTCAATAAAGTTGCCTCATTTTGCCTGCTTTTTTTGCTTCAGCTGCTTTGCTTTGAATTTCAAAAAAAACATCTGTGGCAGCCAAACAGATTTGAGCGACAAACTGATGCCTTAATTATCACTCGTAGTACTTGCGTACTTACAAAATAAGCTGTGGCTAACAGCTATCAAACGGCGTTCGAGTTACCCCAGCTCCCCCCGTTTGCTATAATTCTTGACTTGGTCTATGTCAGCATCGTCGACGGGCCATAAACCATTTAACTGCCAGTGCAATGCAATCGCTGACCATAAATCAGAGAGCCATAAAAATGATATC
This sequence comes from Drosophila picticornis, assembly GCA_035043845.1. Lineage (NCBI taxonomy): Eukaryota > Metazoa > Arthropoda > Insecta > Diptera > Drosophilidae > Drosophila > Drosophila picticornis. The sequence continues at coordinate 668,876 of JAWNMR010000047.1, read as the reverse complement.
CTCGCTGCAAGCAATGTCGACAGCCAGCGCAGCAAAGTGACTCTAAAAATACAGCACAGCCAGGCTCTATCTGTGTGTGTGTCGTGTGTGTGCCATTTTCGTTGCTTCCCATGCTGCGATAATATTCAAATCGACTGATAAAAGGCACACACACACATGCAATACACACACCCACACACACATTGCTTATCTTGCATATATTAGCTGATAACACATAAATCAAGAGAAATGAGCCGCAAAAGAGCAAACGAATCTAGACAAAAAACAACAAAAAAAAAGAGATGCACAAGAAGAAGAATACGTTGAATGCAACATGAAAGCATTTGTGACGTTGAATGCATGCCCAATTAGCTACCGACTGAGTCGAGGCAGCAGGTGTTGAGATTTCCATGTGTTGCTGCATGTGGTGTGTGGACGTGTTTTGATGTTGCAACACACAGTTGACGATCACACCTCATCAGTGCTCAGAATTGCTGCTGAGCATTGAGTTGTTGCTGCTGTTTTTGTGTCACTGTTGCTGTTACTTTAACCATATTTATTGCTGCTGCTGTTGTTGATACCAAAATTATTGTTACTGCTGTGGCTGTTGCAGCAGCTGCTGCTGCTGCTGTTTCTGCCAAATATATTGCTGCAGCTAATGCTGGCAACATTTAACATGATTTCGTTGCCATTGCTAATTTAAATTGCTGGTTGGTTGTTGCCGCTGCAGCTGCTGATATTGCTGTTGGCGCTGAATCAGCAATTGCTGTTGTTACTCTTGCCACAGATAGATATTATTGTAAACGTAGCTTGATTGATATAGACTTGGCCGGTTCGGGTTGTTTGTGTTATTGTTTGGCTTGCGTTGCTTTTATTACAACAGTTGCTGCTGCTGCTGCTGCTGCTGCTGTTAAATCAGTTATTGCTGATGTTGTTGCAGTTGCTGCTGCTGTCTTCTGCTGTTATTTTTTTTGGGACTTTTTGCAAGCACTCTTGCTCCTAGGGATGGCTGCTGATATTGCTTAGGGTTTCAGTATTCCTGCAGCTGTTGTTGTTGTTGTCTTTGTTGCTGTTGCGGCAATTGCTGATGCCTGCTGCAGGTGTTGTAGCTGCGGCTACAGCTACACTTGCCGGCTAATAAGCGACAGTTAAATGCACATTAACGTTCGAGCCGATAGCCAATCAATCAAAGAGAGAAAGAGAGAGAGAGAGAGAGAGAGAGAGAGAGAGAGCGATTAAGGGGGAGGGTGGCAGGTTATGGGGAGACTCCGACTCATCCAACTATTTATTTGAGCAAATGTGACCCTATTTTACTAAACCTCTCCCCGCTCCCTCTCTCTGTCTATCTCTCTCTCTCTCTCTCTCCCTCTCTCTCTCTCTCTATTGCTTGTTCTCTTTTGGGCAGCATTTATGCAGTGATTGGCGTTGTGTGCGTGCGAATAAATTATGTGGAAATAATTTTTGTTTTTATTATGTTCTTTGGGCGTTTGTTTGCGCATTGTTCGCTATTTATGTGTGTTTTGTGTGCACTGAGCGAAACCAGTGTGCAATTAAAAACATATTTCAGTTCACTCAAGTTATGGTTTTATTAGTAAGAAATTCAAGCTTTGAGCTTGCAAGTTATTTGTTTTATTCTTTACTTAAACACTTTAAACTTTGTTTTTCTTTTGTTTTGTTTATGTTTCTTTTTTTTGGCGGGGGTTTTCGCTTTGTGTATGTTTGCTCTTGTATATATATATATACAAATATATTGCCTTTGGCATTTTATGACTTTGTCGTTCCCTTTTTATTGTTGGACCTAAGTAGATTATTTGTTTATTAACACAAAAGGCACTGCTAAGCGGACGTCATGGCTCATTGAAATATATATACAAATATATAAATAAATATATATATATATATATATATATATATATATATAAATATCATTTTTTTTGGCCAAAAATAGGCAAATTTTTGCTTCATATATTTCCAGCAGCAAACAGAAAAATCGTTGGCTCTGTTTTGGGGCGTGAATGATTTTTGTTGCTGTGGGTCGGTGGACTGGGAGTGGGAGGGGTTGTTTCAGCAGGGTATTTATTGTTTGCTCGACTTGCTGACATTCCCATTTAATACGCAGCAACATTCACAGCAGCAACATCCGCAACAACAGCTTCACAAAATATAAGGAAGGTAATAAAAAGAAGAAAAAAATATATAGGAAAATATAAGAAAAAATATTCAGTGGGCGTTGAGCTGGGGCAAATATGTAAATGTCATAAATCTATTAACCCAGGTCATTGTGTGTGTGTATTGTTGTTTGTGTTTGCTCATTGGCTTCGTCACGGCAGCCAGAAGTAGCTCAACAACAGCAGCTACAACAACAACACCAACAACAACAATAGCAGCAGAAACAACGAAAAGTAGAAAAGAACTGAAAAGGTATTCATAAAATTGAGGGGGGCGAGCCTGAATTGCTTAATTTGCATTGGTCTTTAAGTCTTTGGGCCACTCCGTGTGGGTCAAGTGCTTGCCAAATTGCAGACTTTGGCCACGTCAAGAAGTTCTTTAGCGAAACCGCCGGATCATAAAAACAAAGTGTAGTTCAAAGCAAGCAGAATAAAGCGACTTGCATTAACATAAATCAGCCACTGTTAAAAGTGTTTAACATCTCCACTTAACATACAGAACGCAATAGAGAGGGAGAAAGAGAGAGAGAGAGAGAGAGAGAGAGAGAGAGAGAGAGAGAGAGAGAGTGTTTGCATTTACATAATGAATTCACAAACGATGAGCTGAGATAATGTTAACCCGCTTAAATATTGTTATTTGGATTAACATGTTCTCGCTGTTAACTTAACATGCACGCCTAACAGGATCCGCTTACTGCTATCAGAGCAACTTAACATTAACAGTTGAACTTAAAAAAAAATTATTTGCCAAATATGGAAATATTTCCTATTGAAATAAGACTGCAGCTTTTGTATAACTGAATCTGAATGACGAAGCAATACTGACTGGAAAATAAATAAGACATGATATTTACCATTTGTTCAAGAGCGAAAAATAGGTATTATTTGAAGATGATCAATCAGTTTGAATATGGAATGCAAATTCCCTGTAAAGATTGTTGATATAGTTGTAGATTTAGCGATAAACAGAAAAGTTTCGCCATTGCAGAAAACATATATATTCATTCCTCGATATTTGAACATGTGCATATTGATTCGCAAATATGGGGCGTCTTGCAGCATGTTGCATTGCAGCAACGTGCAAGGCATTGCTGTTATCTGTAGCTGCATCGCAAACACATTAGCAATGTGCCTTAGATGAGTGGCAGTTGTTGCTGCCGATGGCAGCTACATTTGCATCACACACTTAGCACTGGTAAGGTTGCGCCACGAATCGGGTGGCAAGTTTGGATGACGAAGGGTTAACGGTGTCGGTGGGCGAACAATAGTTGCTCGCAAAATGCAATTTCTCTGTTCGTAAATAACGTAAATAAGTAAAAATACTACCAAGTTGCCAAGTGAAATAGCTGCTGCTGCTGCTGACAGTTGCAATGATTTCGTTGACGACGTTGTGCCTGATAAAATTAATGAACATTTAGAAATTTGACCTGAAAAGGTGAAAAAGGTTGTTGCTGGCTGCATTGTTGTTGATGCTGGAAGTGATTTCTGAAAGAAGTAGGAACAGCACTTGGCACAATCCTTTGATAGATTGCAAGTGCACAAGAGCGAAATCCGTTCATTTATGATTTGAAGAAAAATAGTTGTTGTTGTGTTGCTGCAGCTTCAGCAACAGCAGTCTCGTGCACAACTGCAACATAGGGGCAACAATCGAGCAACAATCGAGCAACAATCAAAGCAGTCGTTTTGTGGGCAGCAGCAGGCGAAGGAGGAGCAACAACAAGTCAAATAATTGAAGCATCATATAAAATTCGTTTATGGCAACTAATTGCAGTCAATTGAACTTTGTGGATGGATAAAATGTACAGAATATATATGCAGCAGCAACAGCAGCAGCAGCAACTGATTGCTGATTTATGAAACAATTTGCTTGTTGACCCGACAGATCGGATAAACAATAAGAACACTTAAAGAGTTGCTGCTGTTGCTGATAGCAACTACAATTGCTTGTCCAAATGTCTGTGCGAGCCACAACACCAGCTGCAACAACGCCAACATCATATAAAAGCAGTAGCAGCAGCAGCAGCAGCAGCAACATCACCCAATTGGCCAGCAGCTGTCAAGTTTCTCAGCACTTGTTTAGATTACAGTATTTTCATGTTATTTTTTTTTTTTTTTGAGCAGCAGCAATGCATCAACAACACCAAAAACAACAACAACAGTTGTCAGTCAATTGGGCCAAGAGCCAGCTAGCAGCAGCAGACAACCATAATAAAGATGGTCGAACTGAGTGAATGAGTGGACGGGTGTTTGAATGAATGACTGAGCAGATAATGCACTCGATATGGTTCAGTGGGTCGCTCGGCTTGGCTGTTCACTTGCCTCCTCAGCAAAAAAATGAACTTTCGTTGCCACTTGAAGCGCCTTTCGTGCTTCTGCTGCTGCTGTTGTTGCTGTTGCTGTTGCTGCTGTTGCTGATTGCTCGCGCAACGTCAACGACGGCATAGCAATTAAATCAGGAGGCATCTGAAGTCTATATAGTGCTTATGGCCTGACTGGCATTACACTTGCGATTAAAATTAAAATAGAAATGGAAATTTCTATGAATTTTCGCATGCATCAGCAACAGCGTGGCGGCGTAAATTATTCATTTTGGGCCAGGGCAACAACAACAGCAACAACAACAACAACAAGAACAACAACAACAATAATAAACAGCAAAGGGAAACGACAACATGAAAATGCAAAATGAAAATCGTTTCATTCTAATTAGAGCAGCAACATTTTGCGCTGAGACAGCAAACAGACGGCAAACTGAGCTGAGGGCGGGGTGGGTTGGCTAAGGACAAAAGGAATGGGAACGGAGAGGGGGACGGGGACGGAAGACTGCTGTCGACTTGAGATAGACGACAATTAGGCTGTTGCTGCTGCTGCTGCTGTTGCTGCTGTTGCTGCTGCTGCTGCTGCTGTTAGAATAGGGCGCGAGACGTCAAATTAAATGAATGTGTTGCCATTGCTTCGTGTTGTGTTGGCTAAAAAGCAAAAGTGTTAAAAGCTGCTCACTTCAAGGTAAATCTCGTACACAAGGCATGTATCTTAATGCGTGTGTGTGCGTGTGCGTGTGTGTGTGTGTGTGTGTGTGTGTGTGTGTGTGTGTGTGTCAGCGAGAATGTGTGCGCTCATTTTGTGCACGCTCCATTTCCACGACAAAGACTTGGGACACTTGCGTTGAATGTTGTTGTTGCTGTTGTTGCTGCTGCTGCTGCTGCTTCAAGTTGTTGCTGTGCTTAAGATTACTGTATAAGTGTGTGTGTGTGTGTGTCTCTGTGTGTGTGTGCGTGTTTGCTGATGCTTGACGTTTTGTTTATTGCCGACTTGGCAACGGGTATTCAAAAAGTGCTTAAAATGTGTTTAAAAAACAATTAAAGCAGCTGCGAAGGCATGTCAAAAAAGGGATTCCAAGCTGCAGGGGAGGGGGGCGTGTGGACTCGTGTGGGGGGTAATAACTGAAATTCCACGTTTACCGTTTTGTCGTTTGTCAGTTGGCATTGCTTAATAAGGACGCACACACACACACACACAGAGAGAATGGGAGACTACAACTAAATCAGACTTAGACTAATGACCGGTTTGCTTGTGTGCTCGGGCAGGAAACAAGAAATAAAATGAAATGCCTTTAAATTACGTATACGTAATGTGAAACAACTCCCTGCGCCCTTCGTTGGCAAAATAAGAAGAACAAACTATCTCAACGAAATTGAGCCGAATTTTAATGCCAAAAGAGGAAGAAGAAGAAGCAGAAGAAGAAGCAGAAGAAGAAGCAGAAGAAGCCTAAAAGGATTCTAGAATCGATTAAGAACTATGCCCCTCACAGCAAAAGTCTCTCACCACAAACACTTTTCGCTGAAATTACCAATACTTCTGCTCAACAAGCATTAGGCAGACGATATCTTGGAAGTTTGCTGCCGACTCTTAAGCGAATAAATTATTTAATATATATTTATGTACACATAATAGCAGCCACGTGTAGCAAAACATAATTCATTTCCGATTCGTTTGCCGGCCAATTGATTTTTGATGAGTTTCTTGAAAGCTGACGCCTTATGAGCAATTTGTCTCAATTTTTCCAAATTTCTTATACCTAAATATACAGACACACACACAAACACACACATATATAAATATATATATATATGTATAAATAAGTGTAGGCATAGCATGTCCGAAGAGGATAATCTAGTTGAATTTTTGGTGAGAATTATCTGCCTCAGAGAAATTTGCGGCTGTATCCCGTTTTCCATCTCGTTCTCTCTGCCTCTATCCCCCTCTATCTCTCGCTCTCTCTCTCTCTCTCTCTCTCCTTCTCTCTTTGTGATGTTCAAAGGCCCATTTGGCAAATGGTCGACGCGTTGTGTTGCGGTTAAGGGACGACTAGATGACTGGATGACTGGGCGGTCATTACAAATTGCTCGTCCATTAAAACAACAAAAAACAACAAAAAGCGACAACAAATTTGAACAACAATGGCAAAAGCCAAATGACAAAAAGTGCGTGAAAATCAATTTGTCCACATTGTTGCGATAGTTTTTATGCTCTTCTGTTAATATATGACAATGTGTGTGTTGTGTGTGTTGTGTCAGCTTGACAGCATGTCATCGGACACTGTATATCCAATAAGCGGCCTAATGACTTAATTTTCATTAAATGGCCACAGAATTGATGTCAACATCATGCTTATACCCTGTAATTATGTGTACTAATGTGTATGCATGGCAGCGATTAACTTAATAACATTCGCAAGTTAAGTTTAATTAAACCACGCAGAAGAATGCTCAGTTGCAACATGAACATTTGTTAGAGACGCCAGATGGAAGATGAGTTCAGTAAAACGAGTTCAGTTTTAGATCAGAGTAGGGTGACAGGGTAGCGTGCAGTCGGCTAGCTAACTTGTCGATTCGCTGAATATTGATGCATGATTATCATAAATAAAACCGACAACCCGAACGAATGCAACTGAATCAACGATAAGTCGCAACCAGAACGGCAACCACATCTGCGTCAGACAACAACACATGAACGGCCGCAAAATATACTTGAACCGATATCGGTTAAGCATTTATAATTAAAATTGCGAGAATAATGTTCGCATATTTCGATTGCAGACCTCGCAAAAATCACGCCAAACAAATTGGCAATTGTTGCTGTTGTTTGTGTTGCGTTTGGCGTCACAATCATTCGCATTGAAATTTGTTAATTTGAGCTTTGAGGTGAATGCGCACTTTTTGACTGACATGACAGAATGTATGCTGAGCGATGCACTTGAATGGCTTCCGTAATTCCATATTGTAAGCGTATTCCCCGGCTCGCCTTGCTATGCGCAATCAATGTGAAGAGTTTGCCACATAAAGCTTAGCAACCACGAAAACTACTTGCCCCAGATGTTTGCTACAAAATGACACAATATTGCCAACGAGTGGCAATGCAACAATTAACAAGTGCAAAGATGTTGAAATAGGAAAAAATGTAAATAAAAATGAGGAAAAAATTAACGAGTTGCTGAAATGAGCGAGTAAACATACAACGAGTAGCAATTGACAAAGCAACGAGTAACGAAGGGAAGTAACGATGGGAAGCATTGGTGCCTGGTAAGTGCAACGAGTATCAGATAACTGGATCAACGACTATAAGTAACAAACAGAAAGCTTATTTGACTTAACGATATGTAAATAAAAACAAAGAGTAACAAGTAACAAGTGCACAGATGTTGAAATAGGAAAAAATGTAAATAAAAATGAGGAAAACATTAACAACGAGTTGCTGTAAATGAGCGAGTAAACATACAACGAGTAGAAATTGACACGGCAACGAGTAACGAAGGGAAGTAACGAAGGGAAGCATAGGTGCTTGGTAAGTGCAACGAGTATCAGATAACTGGATCAACGACTATAAGTAACAAACAGAAAGCTTATTTGACTTAACGATATGTAAATAAAAACAAAGAGTAACAAGTAACAAGTGCACAGATGTTGAAATAGGAAAAAATGTAAATAAAAATGAGGAAAACATTAACAACGAGTTGCTGTAAATGAGCGAGTAAACATACAACGAGTAGAAATTGACAAAGCAACGAGTAACGATGGAAAGCATAGGTGCCTGGTAAGTGCAACGAGTATCAGATAACTGGAGCAGCGACTGTTAGTCCCGAATGTAAATAAAAATAACGACCAGGCTGCTAGCCCGGCCAAAACACTAACGAGTAATATTAAAATGCTGATGCGAGTCAGTTTTTGTTAAATGGCCTCAATCAATGGTGAATAAACCACTTAAATGACAAACCGTATTGATGACTGCATTCCTGAGTTCACAGTTCAAGTGCCAACAACAACAACAACAACATAACTGGCAACAGAAATGGCAATTGCGAAAATAAATACAAAAACAAGGTGTTTCTAGTTTGCTGCGAACTCGAAATGGAAATGCGAATTCAGCGATTTGCTTACAAATCAAATTGGAAATTGTATCAATTTGAACGGATGCCGCCCGATGATTCATTGCAGCTATTATTGAGTGAATTGTGAGTGCAGCAATGAGTGCGGTCCGATTATCGTTTTTATTTTTATTTTTTTTGTTTTTTTTTTTTTTATTCTTTGCGCTTTCTGCCACTCGAAAATCGACGTCAACAAAAACTGATGAAAAATTCTTTTTCCGCAGCGCATATCAGATTGCAATTTTGCCCAACAGCAGCGGCAATAACAACAAGAACAAAAAGCTTGGAATAAGCTGCCATAAAGTGTAGCAAGTAAAATTATAAAAGTTTTTGCTGACGCTCACTGCTAATGCCGCCAAATACCCAAAATGCCACCCACCCCTTCGGCCAAACCAAAACTTAATTAAAACTCTCGCCTCACAGCGTTGAAAATTTGCCGAAATGTGAAAAAAATGGCACAGCATTAAAATGCTAATAAATGCGTGGAAGAGCATTCGCCCAAAAGCAGCCCAAGACTGAGCGGGTGGGTTGGGACTGACTTGGGACCGGGGGGTGAGTGGAAAAGAAGTTGAACAGTTTAAGTTGTAATTGTCGTAGTTGCAGTTGCAGTTGTAGCTGTAGTTGTAGTTGTAGTTGTAGTCGTGTTGGTTGTGGCCAGGTAAAACGCTGCAATTGCAGCTGCTGCCTTTCCACTTTCCACACAGAAAACAAAACGCTGAAAACGAAGCCAGAGCAAAAATCTGACAAAAAGGGTTGGCAATGCGGTTAGAGGGGTTCGCCAGCAGTGGCAGGGGTGTATGGAAGGGGGTTTCGATTGGCTGCGATGGACGATTGTGCACGTAACATGAAATTAAGTAAAATACACGAATTACATTTGCACTTTGCGTGCCATGCGCCATTTGTTGCAAACGTGACAATCGTCGTCGTCGTCGCCGTCACAGTTAGAGTCGCAGTTACAGTCACACTTGACGCTGTGCCACGCCCAGCCCAGTCCAGCGCCCACAATTGGCCATTTCATATTTCACGTTCGCCATCAAAAAAATACACACACACACACACACATATATATATATATATATATATGTGCACATAAAAGCAAATAGAACATGGCACTTGTTTCTACAGCTGCAGCATGTTTGAAAAAATATAGCGAAAAGTGTCGCACGACAGGCATTGACCCACTTGCAGAGAAACGGTTGCTTGGCTTAATGGGGTTTACGGGTCTGGTGTCTATATAATCTTAGAGCTCATCTATTTACCACTTCAATTTCAACTGCCAACTGACGGCAACATGTGCAATATTGTACAGTTTATGATCTCACTTCGATTGCTTGGCTTCGACTGTGGAAAACAACAAAAAAAGTTACGAGTGTTGCACAATGTTCCTCTATAAAGTAATACAAATAAAATAATGCCCTGCTTATGTATTGAGTAAGAATGCCTCACGATCCCAGTTGCGAGCAGTGGGAATAACTGAAGCGATTAGATGCAAGTGGCGATTAACCAATCGCTGACGATTGGTGGCAAATAATGCGAGAAGATGTAAGCAAAGTTAAATCTGACTTGCAATTTTTTGAATATTATTTACCAATTGCCAGCTATATCTGTGTGAGCATAAGTGACCTTTTGGCCTATATTTTTTGTTTGTTGCAAAAGTTAAAAACGGGCCACAGCCTGCGGGCCGGCAACCGTTTTCACCTAAATGTGGCCTATTAAATCTATTAGAGTTGCAAACTATTTGTCTTTTTACATTGTATTCGATCCCAGCTGAGCTTGGCGTCCTGTTTGCGATGCTTTAAGCGATATTTATGTGGAAATTGTACTTAGTGGCTGGGTTATTTATAACTGAAATTATATCGCCTGGGCCCTGACCATGGCCAGCTGTGTTGTGTGTGTGTGTGTGTGAGTGTGTGTGTGCGTGTGCGGGCACAGGTAACGAGATGCTGTTGCAGCTGCAACACTGGCGCTAGTGTTGCAAAATGATCGCATATGGGCAGAAGAGTGCGGCGCCGGCAAGTATGCAACGCAGAAAAATATTAATTAAAACCCCAGCAGGGACTACAAGGATGCGATGCTGCTAAGAAGCAGCAGAGAAGTAAACTTTGCCAGCGTGTCTGTGTATGTGTGTGTGTGTGTGTGGGTAATACACACCCAGAGGCTCGGGTCATGTGTGTGCGTGTGTGTAAGCGAAGCAAAAGTGAACTGTGCGAGGGCTTTTGGTGTGTAATGCAGGGCAATACGACAACACCAGTTGATAGGTGCTGGGGGCGGGGGGCGGGGGGAGTTATATGCCCAGAGGAGGAAGGCCTGAATATGTGGGGGGGTGGCCAAATGGAATGGGAACGAGTGCTAAAAGTTGCCCAGGCAGGCACTAAGTAACCAACTAGCAGCAAAAACTCTTGCAATGAATGAGAATGTACATTGTTAGCTGTATTTAATTAAAACCCGACAAGCGGAAGCAGAGGCAGACACACACACACACACACACACACATAAACTCCTGCTTTATATCTGTTTCTTTTGCCTTCGCAATTTGATGAAAGTGTTAAAACTTAGATAAAATATGCATAACAACAACAAAAAAAAGAATGATTAAGGTAAACGAGATGCCTTAGTTGCCTCACCTGCCACACCCACATGGCCCGTCGCCCCCTTTTCCTGGTCTGCGATGCGCATCGTAAGGACTTCAATGACGAGCGCATATCAAATATGCCAACCAATCAACAACTCATGCTGAGTTTGCCTGGCTGCCAGCGAGCGACAGCTTCGATTAATGATCCTCGGCATGTTTTTGTAGTTGGTCATCAAATAGTGTTGACATAAATTGTATTTGCTTCAAATTGAGTTAATCCCATCAGAAGCAATATCAATTTTCATTTTCATTTTCACTTTAAAGTTCATTTTGCATTGGTTAGTGGACCATGTTTTGTTTAAATTTATATAATGTTTGTAAGTACAGGCTGCACTAGCTGATAACTTGCTTATTCATTTATATAATTATGGAATTTTATGCCATGTTTCATATACAATTTATAGGATGTTCTGAAATTGAGCAGTCGCTGCACATTTTCAGTTTTCTGTCTTGTATAAAGTTGTATACAGACGCAAGTTTCTCTGAGTCACAATTTACGTGTTTTGTCTCTGTTGCATGTGTGTGTGTGTGTGTGTGCTGTATCTGTGAGTATGTCCGACTCAATGGCATGCCAAAAATTTGCAATGCTCACGTGAATGCTGTCGATTTATGTCATTTTAATATGGCGATGCTTAGTAGACATGGCAAGTCGAGTTGCGGGTCACAAGAGAGACGAAGTGCTTTCGGGTAGCAGTCAGTGTGTGCGTGTGTGTGTGTGTGTGTGTGTCTTTTATATGTGTTTTTTTTATCATTGTATTTCTCATTTCCGCGATTTTAAGTCGCCAAAGTCAGCAGCAAGAACAAAAATTCAAACAAAACAAAACATAACAAAAATTTGCATTTAATTCATTTGCAGTGTGAGGGGGGTGAGTAAACTGTGCAACTGTGAATCAGGTTTTTATAAATAAAACTTCATTTATATGCTTCAAGATTTGTGTACAAATGGGGGCGCCACCTAGCGTTGAGTAGCGCTCAAAACTTTGGCAGAAGAATTAATAGTTGAAGTATTACGAAACAATTGATCTCTTCTACTTAAGTCCCCCGCTCCCCCCCTCCCCCTCCCCCACCCACGACCACACCCTTTGTTCCACGATAGTAATAATGTTAAGTCGATGCCAAGCAAAACTTTTCTGCAAATTGCAGGATTAGCTTTTCAAAAAACCAGGCAACAAATATTGCAACAATTCGTTTTCCTCCAATCTGAAGCGCTCACAAGTTCAACACAAAACAAAAAAAGAAAATTAAAAAAAAATCTGGTTTTTAACATTTTAATGAAAAAAAGGAAAAAAAAAATAAATTTTAATGTGTTTTTTGAAAAAGGTATAAATTTTAATGTGTGTTCTTAATTACTTTTACCGCAGCTATATAAAATGTGCCAATTACACATGTATGCAAATAAAAATACCCTTGCCTGATTCTGGAGTGTGGCAGAAAAAAAGGGGGAGTGGCGCATCCATTTTGAAGTTGGGGCAATAAATTAATTGTTACTTTGGTGGAGTTTTCACGAAAAATTATTAACTATGCAACGCATTGAAGCAATCAGCTGTGATGCTGAACTCATCAGCTAAATTCGCTCGTTTCGGCTTGTTGTTGCGGCCTGCGACAAATAATACAAATAATTTATTGAATTGGAAGAATCTGTTTAATAAATACCAAATAGCATCAGGTATTTTTTTTATCTGTTGTTACAGCTTTCAAAGGGTATCTGAATTTCTTCGCGTTACAAATGAATCGCAGTTTGGGTTTTTTGTTTTGCGGGTTTGTTGATATTTGTGGCACGCACAACATTTATATGTAAGTGCGATATCGGTTTTGCAGCGTCAATGGTGGCAGTTGTTGTTGTGCTTGTTGGCGTTGTTGTTGCTGGTGTCGATGTCGTTGTTAATGAAAACCAGCAAGTGCATGAACAACATCTAAAAATCAATTTGACTAAAAAGTGTTAAACATAATTTTGCGAGGGGCGCCAATGGAAAGTGCAGCAGTTGAGGTGCACGACTACCAGATACCCTTTATAAATATATCGATGCCAATTATTAAATTGAGATTCCATTATTATTAGCATGGCTTATTTGAGTATGAGTTTGTTATTGGCTCAAAATCATTTCAGTAAATACAATATTTGCCGCCATTTTTAAAATACTCACAAACATCATTTTGTTTCTTATTACAGGGTATACAAAAAATATATGAAAAATAAATAAATAATTGAATTTTTACAAAAATACCCATTCAGCTACAGACACAGACTGACCGCTTGGCACTTGAACAACTCAACATAAATATTGAATGCATTTAATTATACACACACACACACACACACACATATATATATATATATACATAGAATATATATATATATATCGGCATCGCAGTCGACTGGTGTTGATTTCAATTTGCATGCATTTAATTGAATGCATTTATAGTTGCATTATGCATTTATTTGATTGCATTATGTAGATGGTTGCATTATGACCATTGATTTTCAATTTGGAATTTGGCTGGCCAAAATGCGTTGGCAGGAGCGCTATTTGGCAAGCAACCCCAACGTAATTCCAATTAAGACCGGCTCAAATTGAAATTGAAATTCAGTTGAATTCGATGTGCACTCAACAGCAGCTTATAATTTTCTTTTTTATTCAGCTTACGATATCAACTACGTCCACTTCAATGTCGGCTTTTGATTTATTTACCTTATTTCTCTATTTGATGTGTGGCTGATCCCAGATGATTTTCACTGACCTGCAAGCAAAAGGAACGTAAATTTGTATTTATTTTAAAATTTGATGTGTCTTCTTAGTTATCATTGAATGTTTGAGTTGAGATAAAGTTTATATTTGTTCAGTTTACTTAAACAGCCATTGGCATGTGGCCAGAAGTGTGATTCAAATGTAGCCACAAAAGAAATAATATGTTTCAAAGACTACTTCAATAAATCACATTTATAATCTAATCAAGGCAAAAATAATCAATGGAAATTAATACAAATAAACATAAATATTTATGTAAATATTGTTTAGCCCATCTCCTATTTCATGCATAATTGGCTCACGAGCTAACAGCCAACCCCAATTAACTCATTTATTTTTGCCAAATTGCATTTAATTTGCTTTTCACTTTTGCGGTCATTCCGTGTGTGTGTGTGTGTGTGTGTTGTGTTTAATGGCATTAAAAGTGCTGGTCCAAAGACTAAGCAAAAAGTTTCAACTGCCTACCACTTCCGCAGACCAGGTCGAAGTTTTAGTGGGTGCTGGGTGTGAAGGGGGGGCTCAAAATGAAGTTATGAAATTCATTTCACTGAAAATGCGTTCAGCAACATGAAAAGCGAACGCGTTGTGCAAATATTAAACCTTTAAATATTGATGGCCAATAAATAAAGTAATAACCTACACAATCAACCGCCAAAACCAGCCAACCAGCCAGCCAACCAGCCAACGAACCACCTGCACCACCTACACCCTCACCGATACATTGATACACACACACACAGAGAGGCAGACACTGGCAGACACTGGCCGACACTGGCAGACAGAGACCAGATATTGGGGACAAGATTCGGCGCCGTGAGCCTTTTCCGTTGCCCAGAAAACCAAAAGAGGCTGTAAATAACGGTTTATGCAGCTGCCTGCCAAGCGAAAAAAAAACACAAAAATAACAACAACAACAAATACAAAAAGAAAAATAAAAATAAAAAATGAAATCAACAAGCAGCAACAGAGAGACAAAACAAATTTATTGCAACCGCAGAAATTAATTTAAATAACCTCCTCTTTGCAATGTTGTTGCTCTTGACAAAAATTGTGAAAAACGAGCTGAAGCACAACACACCCACACACACACACACACACACACACACACAATAGACACACACACATTGAGGTCACACACCAGCAGAGTCAGTTTAAGAAGGCTGCCACAGCCATTGATAAGGCACATGCCACGCCTTGCAGCCCACCCGATTCCTTGCGAAAGAAGGCTGCGAAAAGTTGCGACTGGAGGCGTGAGGGGTTTGTGTGTGTGTCGGGGTGTTTTGGGGGCGGGTGGGGTGGATCCACTGGCGTATTGGGAATTGCTCATAAATAAGCCACAAAAATAACATAAATAATACAAAATTATGGTCCAACGCAGCAGCGCCAGCAAGTGGACAGCGCCACCGTCACACGCCAGACAGCACAGGACACAGGATAAGATAGAAAAGGACAGGAGAGGAGAGGCGGAGCGAGGCCGGGACAGGACACTCGATGTGATAAAGCACAGCCCAAGGAGTTGCAGTCAACAGCTCCCACAGCGCAACAGGGAATTCCTTTACAGTTATGGATTGGATAAATCAAAATAATAATAGCAACATGTTTTCCAATAAGTTGGCAGCGCTCTCAAAAACTGTTCACTAATTTAATAGTAATCAGTTCTATTTTACACATAAATCTAGGATTGATTATGCGCTGCTTTTTATTTATAAAGTAGCAAAAGTAAATTACAGCGAAAGATGAACCACTTTGGGCACTCGGGACTCGACTCGCTCGTTCTGCTGTTCTTCTGCAACTCTTCTTCTACTGCTAGAAACTACTCCTTACGCATATATCTAAATTATTAAATTTTAAGGCCGGGCACAACAGTTAACTGGGAGATTAAGACAAAGGCTTATCTCAAGCCAGATAAAAGCGAGCTGAGAGAACGCTTATGGCATAAGCCCAGTTGGCAGTCAGTAATTGGAGAGAGAATCTATTTGTAAACTGCTTTAATTAAAATACGCACACAAGTCATTAATATAAAATTATAACATGATTGGTATCTCTCATTAATAAGTAATTCTCCAACAAACTTGCCTAACTTTATTGAATGCTTTTGGTGAGCAATTCATGCAAAGAAACATGCCCCTTTAATCCTTATCCAGAATCGCATCCACATCCAATTTATCCAACAGAACAGACTGAAGACTTACCCTGCAATTAACTTATTTAAAATGACCAAATTAAAATCATTCTTATCTGCGCAGGGTATATGCATTATTACAGGGTATATCTATTACTATTGGGGATTACGAGCAATGAGTTCGCTGGGTTTAATTCTTAATTTCATTTGGCATTATTATTTGAGTTCTGCTTTCGCTGTTGGGTCTGCATGCGTGGGGAGGTTAAATCAATGAACGAAAAACTCCTGTTCAAATTCGTAGCGATAGCTTTCCATAAGTCAAGGTCTCAACCCCCACCAGCATCCCCAGCAGCATCTCCACTTCACTGACTACAAGTCATTTGCTCGATATTAAGATGAATCTATACACACACATATATATATATATACATACATATATATATATATATAGAGTTCTATGTGTAAAATTCTAAATAAATTGAAGTGTACACATTTAAAACAGAGTAGGAGTATTGGGTGCTGTGGCACAAGCCAAGGAAATCTGTTGTCTTAACGTATAATAAATCAGCCACAATTTGAAATGGCAGCCCACCAAAAAAATCGAACGCCCACCAAACCCAAGCAACCTGGACTTGCTTGCAAGTCCTATTCGGATTCATGAGCCTGGACTGGTATTGAGTTCGGTTTTTGGGGGCCTGACGCTGCTAGGCAGCATCATCGTCATCGTCGTCGTCGTCGTCAGTGTTTGAGGGCCAAATCAAATATGCCGCACTTCAGCTGCCACTCAGGCAATGCCTCAATCAATCAATCAAAGCCAACAGCTGCCGCTTCTCGCTTCTCCTTTGCAACAGCAGCAAATTGTGGCCAAGTGTTGCCAGAGAGCATTTTGCCGCTGCGCTGTTGGCTAATTAAATACGCTCATAAATTCAAAAGCCGTAGCTGGCACTCCGCCCCTCCCTCCTTCCTTCCCTACACCACCAGTGGCAGCTATCATCCTCTTGCAGCCGTCGTCGTTGCCTTCATTTGAGACCACAGAAAAGGCCAAGCAAAACGGTTTCGCATTTCTACTTCTATTTGAGTAAAAGCGGCTCAGAGCAGCTCAAAGCGGTGTTGAACCCGCTCCTCCCCCCTCTCCTCTTTGTGTGGGGTTACAGAAGGTGGAGGTCGGGTTGGTGGGTTGGTGCGGGGTGTGCGGGCAGCTACAATCCATTCAAAGTGCTTTGTTGATGACACCACAACAATGTGCCTTGAACTCGACAAATCATTGAATACACATATTTGATATTCTTGCGTCTTTCGATTTTCGTCTTAGGTATTATTCTTATTGCAGCTTATGTCTGTGGCGAGTATTGGCATTGGCATTGGCATTGGCATTGGCATTGGTATTGGCATTGCTGATTGTTGGATCTGCTTTTGTTGACGACAATGTCTCGTTCGTTGTCATCGGCTTAGACGCGTTTTGATTGAATGCCGAGCAGCTTACACAATATGCAATTGAAATGTGTACTCCTCCCCATTGGCATACCTTCTTCACCTGTTAGATATGAAAGGGGTTGGGGAGTTCATAACAGACTAAAAGTGCATATATTTCTCTGACTCCATAAGACTTATTGATGTACACTCTGAGAGACTGTTAAGAGCTTCGTGCAGTTATTTATTTTGTATTTAACTAAAGTCAGTCGACTCAAAGGAATTCGAAAAGTAGCAAATTGAATTAAATTCTGGTAAACATTAAGTTTAAATTTCAAAAGAAGAAAGTTACTTGATACATTCATCAAATTTTGATATTCAATTTCAGCGATGCGTTGGCAAATCCCGAGAGTGGAAAAGTCAAGTAGACATAAACATAGAATTCATTGCAAAATGTTGCTATTTAATGTTTATTACATTTTTTCTTGATTAATATTCCATGAATAGCAACAATCATGTTTTTTTCTGGTTCACAAAAATGCGTTAGGCACTAAAAATGCTGCTCAAGACTGACTTCAAACAGGGTTTCTACAAGTTGAAACCACTCTTTCACCACACATATTCAACTGGCAACATCTGATAATAATAATTAGAATAATAATTATTGGAATAATAATAATTTGATAATATTTCTTTAAACTGTTATGAATTTAAAAAACACTTGCCAGTCACTTATGACTTGTTTTGAATGGGTGTCGTTTAGATTGCATTTGTTTGTGTTTTGGCACAAGTTGCACATTTTGTTCTTAGTCGTAAATTGATTTATATATAGATGTGTGTATAAATATTTCTATATATAAATGCATCAGTGCAATTGCCAAACTTTCTTTCTCAACTGTCAACGTCGGAAGTTGGACATCTGAAAACCCAACAGTTGTAAAAAGCGGCGATTAAATTGAACTTAGAGCTACAATTTGATATCAACTGCCGCACAGCAAAGTGACATCTTTCTCTCTCTTTATAGACTATCTCTCTCTCTCTCTCTCTGTCTGTCTGTCTCTGTCTGTCTGTTCTTTCTCCCTTCTCAAACTATTAGTGCGTTCCTGTTTCTCCCACTGCCGTCATTGCTTTCGTTTCGTTTGCTCAGCTTTCAGTTGAGTTGTGCACAGCACAGTTTTCTAGTCGTTGGACCACAAATTTAATATTTCTGCAACATCTCCCGGCACAAAAGTTGTTTTCCGTCTGCCGTCTGCCGGCAGTCGGCGGTCGGCGGTCGGCAGTCTGGGCTAGATGGAATCCGAGCGAGAGATGGTGCTATGGTGGCGGTCAGGTCACAAAAGTCTCTCACAAGTCCACTTGACACTAATAACAGATTTTGCGGTTGCCTCCCAAAAGTTGTGTAAACATTGCAACAACAACAACTACAAGCAAAACAGTAACAACAACAACAGCAACAACAACAATTGCAGCCCTTTGCCCTTTAGACCAACTCTGGCAGTACTTTTGGCCCCATTTGCCGCATGCGTCCAGCCTCATTTGTGGCTGCTGCTGCTGCTGCTGCTGTGGAGACTGTCCATCAAAGGGTTAAGTGGCTTGTGGCAGCAACGACGAGTGGCAACTGGCGAGTGTTACGCTCGTTTGGCACACTTTGAGTGTCCAGAAAGACTTTTGCAGCAACATGATGCAGCGTGGCGCAACTTGAAGCAGCACCAACTGGCAACAGTCAACTGCAACTTTTGTAAAAAGTTTAGTGCTCATTTCATTTTTTATTTATTTTCTGCTTGCATATAAATCTATACATATATACACATATACATATATATACACATACGGGCAGCAGATATGTATTAATTCATTTATCATTTGCCATGGTTAAGTAATTTAAAGCCGAGAGCATCACTTGTAATGAGAAGGACTTGAAAACAGCTCAACGGCACTTTGGGTCTTATGTAATTTTATGTTATCTGTGTAATTTGCTTGTGGTTTTTTTGGCCTCAAGTGGAAACCACATTCATACGTGGCTGATAATGGGAATGACCCAACATATACATTTATGTGAATGGCAATCGATATTTCTCTAAATGGATTATGAGTTTTTGTCTTTGGTTCCATATTTTATAGTTTGCTGGAACCAGCTTGACTTATATCTGCGAGCAGATTGAGCAGCACATATAAAGAAAAATAAATAAACTGTGCAGAACTAAATATCCTTAATAAATAACAACTAACTGTTCCACAAAACACCAAGAAGCAAAGTCTAATCAAAATATTGAAACAAAGATCGCAACTCGAATTTTGATAACTTCTGAGAAACTCGTGAAAAATATTCAGACTTATTTAATGTGTCAATCAAACGGCCTCAAAATTGATTACAACTGAAACCGATTTGGGGAAATTTATTTAAAATTTAGACCCAAAATCAATTGGGCGATTTTACTTATTTTGCGGTTTTCAAGTATTTGCTTAGCGAGCAATAGAAGATGGGGGGGGGGGGGTCTAAGGAAATAAAATTCGGGGGCTTTTGCAATAAAAGTGAAAACTTTTTTTTTTTTTGGCCGCCGGTGCTGACCCATAACTTTAGCTTTACGAGCATAGCCTGCGAGCAGATAAAAGTCTGTAATATTTATAGAATAAGCCCCACCAACTTTGTGGAGGGGGCGGGGGGAGGGGTCTTCTGTAAGCGGGGGCAGTGCTCAGTCAAACAAAGTGCGAATATAAATAGAGATGCGCGCTCCCAATAACCCCGAAAAAAACACATAGATAAATAAATAAAGACCGGGACGAAGCAGCAGCAGCAGCAGCAGCAGCAGCAGCAGCCACAGCAGCAGCAGAGGCAGCAGCAGTAAAAAAACCAAAACTTTATCCATTGACCTTGAAAAGTTTTCTTTATGCATACGCATAAAAATCAGGCCTAGGGCCGCCTAGCCCCTCTCGTAAATACAGAAGAAAAAAAACAAAGAAAGATTCACATTTCGCACATTGTGAAAAATCAAGACCCCAATCAACTCGCCCACTAAAGAAAATGGGAGGGGGAAATGGAAAATGGGCATCGCGAATGGTTTATAAATTGTACACGCACAAAATAAGCGACATAATTCAAAATGGACCCTAGACTCCAAGTGCGGGTGGGGTCGAGGTTGGTTGGGGGTGACTGTTTCTAAGGATCTGAGGGATTCGGTTGAACAGTGTCTATAATTCAAATGCCTTTTTTGTCGGAAGCCCGCCACAACGGGGACCCACAAAAAAGCTGCTAAATTATTTTTTTATTGCCTTGAAAGCGGCTAGAAGCAGTTGGAGTCTGGAGGAGCAGCTGGAGGTGGAGGGGAACAGGCCAGGAGGGAGGAGCGTGCAAGGAGGAGGGAGGAGCGCTGTGGAATAACTATGCCTGCAATGACAGTTGGCGTGAACAAAGTGAAAAACATTGCCAACGGGCGCCAAGTTTTTTGCCACACACACACACACCCACCGCACCCCTTTTGGTGGAAGCGCATCGCCTCGCAAACAAAGCACTTGAAGTGAAACTTTTGCCGGCTTTTGTCTCTTTTGTCTTTTGTCCTTACTTAACTTTACCACGCGCTGCAGTTGCCAACTGCAGTTCTAATAACAGCAAAGACAGACATAGACAAAGAGAGAGAGGGAGAGAGAGAGGGGGGGAGAGCCCTTGCTTGACTGACAGATGCCCTGCACCTCTGCTGAAAGTAGAGTTTAGGTTGCATAAATATCTTTAGCAGATGCCCTCAGGAGTCCCTCAATATTTATGCAATGTTCTAAGTTAGTTTTCCTTTCAATTTATTTGCGATATTCTTCAATACCTGCAAAATTGCCTTTTCTCTCTTTTGATCCTTGCATTCCTTCAGCTTTATAATGATGCCACAAGTTGCACGCACTCTCTTCGCTGATTGCTTTAAAAGCAGGGTATTCGGAGCAGTGGCAAACTTGCCACAAGCGCAAACATCATCATCTCCACGTTATACCACTCACTATATAATGTCGCGTCTGTGACTATGTGCATTATACTATATACTAATATATACATATATATATAATATATATATTATATATATATATATATATATAGCGAGCACTCTCATATCAAGCTGTAGCTAACTTTTATGGCAACTTTGCGATTGGCTGCTGTTGGAGTATGGAGTTCAAGTTGCCAGTTGCCAGTTGCCAGTTGCAAATTGTAAGTTGCATGTTGCAGTTGCATGCGTTAGTTAATTTGTTTGCTTTGCGGCAGGCAACACGTTAACTATCCTGGCAGGCGAGAAAATATTGTTATAAGCTTGCTCAGCAGCCCTGACACAAATACGACTCACGCCAAACTCGAGAAACGTAGCTAATTGCGGAAAGGGTCAGGGGGTACGGGGGGTGACAGTTTGCTAAGCGGATTACAGTCTTAGTTGAATAGCTTTAGTCTTGTTCTTATGTCATTCGTTATTCGACATTTACCACTCGCCACAAAGAATGCTGCTGCTGCTGTTGCTGCTGCTGCTGCTGTTGCTGCTGCTGCTGCTGCTGCTGCTGCTGTTGCTGCTGCTGCTGCTGCTGCTGCTGCTGTTGCTGCTTAAGTTTCAGCGCATTTGTATTAAGCTTTGCTTCGATTGTTAATGCTGCTGTTACTTTACTTGGCCTTTATCCACCGCCTAGTTAAAAAACTCCCCGCAAGTCCTAAACAAATGTTCAGACATCAAACAAAACTAAACAAAATAACACAATTCATGATAAGTTGGTAAACTAAAAAGTTGTTCATATTAAAACCCAACTTTCGACCGATTGTATTAATTATTATTATTTTTTATTATCACCATTGTGATACCTGCACTGAGACCTACTAGATCTATTGGGCCTATAACTACTCCATCACTCCAGCTCCTGCACGAATGCGAGAATCTTTGTTGGGTTGCGGGCTTCAATGTCTTTGGTACAACATGCATCCCTGGAATGCTGCATCTTTTCCCAGCTAGAATGTGCCTTGGGGATTCTGCATAGTTTGCTACTATAAATACCAAGGTGACTTCTTAGTATCCTAAGCCAGTTCTTCCACCCAAAAGACATCTGTCTTGCCGGAGTCCTGGCGTCTCCGTTGTCGCCTGTGTCTTTCTTTGTTTCTAAGTTGTCCTATTAAATATGGGTATTCGATCGGGCTGTCAGAGACACAGATACTATCTGCGACAAACGTATATATATCGTGTATCGGATATATTCTATCGTTGAGGCTTTAACACAATATAACTAAACTTGTTTAAATTGATTTGCTTTGCGTTTGCCACAAACTGCTGGTGTTGGGGAGACAGAAGGGCATAGAAGAGTGCTGTTAAAGCTGCTAATATGGGACTGTACTTTGGTTGCATGCAGCATACCAAAAGCAAAAGTTGCTCAACTGAATGAATGTGGCAAATGTTGGAGTTGCTGCTGTTGTTCAAATAAATGAATGCCCATCAATTATACAAACACATAGACCGACTGACACAGACGGAGACAGAGACAGAAGCACATGGCCACAAACATTTACCACAAAGAGAGAGAGAGAGAGAGAGAGAGAGAGAGAGAGAGAGAGAGAGAGAGAGAGAGAGAGTAGAGCTATAAAAGTGTACACACATCGAGTTGCGAATAGCTTGAAGCACCCATATCAGCTGTCATTCATAAACGGACCGCAACATATGCACATTACAGTTATTACAGTTTGTTTGGGCCAGTTTTGCATTTTGGCTGGGCTGAGCAGGAAACCATTTGCCACTTATTGTTGGGTGGACGAAACTGTTACTGCTTGCTGCGTGCCCCATGTGTAACATGAAACACGAAATGCTGAAGCAGCCACTTCATCGGCAAATCTAAACATTTCTCAGCCATCAGCCATCAATTCAGAAGATGTTTTCAACTGCTCGCTTTAAATGGAATATAATTTTAGAGTGCTTTGCTTTTATTTACAGCGTATTGGTTTGTGCAGCACTCGCTCCTTGTTGCTCTCAGTGTGCTTGTTTTGTATGTATATAATTATTGTTTTGACATGTTGCCCACCCAGACCGTCCAGGCAATCCTTCAGGGGCGAACCTTCAAAAAACAGACATCATGAAATGTTGTTTGTACGCCCAAAGGGACATTCAAAAGGTGCGTAAATGAGAAATTCCTTTGCCCCAAAGAAGAACTTGTTTACGCACAAGTGGAGGGGGGGGGGACTTGTGGTGGGGCATGTATTCATATTTGCCCGCTCGTTCAATAAGCGACTCCTCGTGGAGACTTTTCTTTCAAGCGTCACCTTTTGAAAGTGCACCAGTTGAGAGCTCAAAGTTGACAGTTGCCAATTGCAAGTTGCCAGTTGCCAGTTGCCAGAGATCGTCAGACACATTAGTTGGTAAACTTATAAGATATACGACCGTTTCTCCAACCCCACTCACCAGTTGCCACTTATGCGTCTATTCTCCGCAAGAGCTGAGCAAACTTTTGTCACTTTTATGTTCGTATTCAAATATAGACTGATATATGCAGGGGATAAAGGTAATAGGATATTGCACTGCAGAGATATCTACAGGCTCCAAAAATGCTGGTACCTAACCTAAGGGGGAGGGGGGGCAGGGCGGATAGGTTATGTTTTATGGCTGCTGTCCTCACTAACAAGATAAATCATTAGGTTTGACTGCTGTCAATTCTGTGCTGTTTGTTGTGTGTTGTTTTCTGTGTTTTGAGTTTGTGTTCTGTGTCTGTGTCTGTGTTTGTGTGTGTTGTGTGTTGTGTTGTGTTTGTGTCGTAATCAATAACCAATTTGTTGTAAATTTGACAGATTGTCATGTCTTCGACCAGGCTGTTCACAATTCACAGCATTTATATACCTTGTACAGTGCCACAAGCAAGCCACAAGTAAATTTCAGATATTCCGCACCAGAATATTTGTTGGGCACATTTACAACTCACAAACATATTATTGAAAAAGTTCATTGCTTATTTTGTTGGCCTACTTCCCAGTCCGAGTCCCGAAATTTGTTCCCAGTATTTAGTCACCAAAATATTGTGCATTTTGTCCAACTTGATAGAGTTTACAATATTTGTGTCCAGTTGCGCTTTAACCCGTTTCAGCTTCAATTCGATTTATATTGGTTTCTGTGCTGCGCAACTAGAAAGCAACAGTTTTGAGCTTATTTTGAGCATAGTCAATTTAGATGCAATCGTGCAAATTAGATTATTTATTGTTCGTTTTGATGTCACAACTCTGATCGGGTTTGATTTGATTCATCCCAGTCACTTTGCGCCAGTCGCCAAGTGCTGTCCTTGGCCAGTTGAAATCCTTTTGGCCACAGCCATTGCAAATGTGGACTTTACTCAATTGTGGGTTCAATAATCGACATTGTCTTCATTGACGACTCACTTGATTAGTTACCCATCAGATAATGGTCATGATTTTTAGTGTTGCTGTATTTTGTGGTTGCACTCCATGACGACATTCCAATTTTTATATGAGTTGTAAAGATTTAAGACTCCTCTTTGCGGCTCTTTTTAGGTGACTCGCTTCCATTCACATTTTTATGGCACACTTAGATCTATTAGGGACACGCCAGCAACAACAACAACAACAGCAGCAACAACAACAACAATCGAGCAGATACTCTTAAACTAAGGCCAACACACGTACAAGAGCCGTAAATAGAATCGTCATTGGGTTTGATTACCCAACCAACACAAGCAACCCAACCAACCCAACCAACACAAGCGACTGCCTTTGGCCATCACGCCAAATGCAATGAAATGTTAAAGCTTAATTCAGCCCAACGAAAGTTGGCACTAATGAAATGCATTTGCGTCAAATCAACGAAACAAACTTATGCCCAAAGAAACCGCCGCCCAAACCTCAAATTTCACATATCACCAAAAGCTTTCATCCTTCGATTCCCTCAAATATGTGTGTGTGTTTCAGTTGGTGTGCGTGTGTGTGTAAACGCAAGACAAACGCCAAAACCCATTGGGAAACCAATAAAAGTGTAAAGCAAAAAAGCAAAATAACCAAAAAAAAAAAAAACAAAAAAACATGGCAAAGGCAAACTTAAACGCAACAGAAAATCATAAAAACGATATGAAATTTATGCGCATATTTCATTTCCTTTGGCTTTGGCTCCCGCAGCCAGACGTGGTCGTTGAGGGAGCTGGGTGCCCACAAAGGTAAAGTGGGGGCGCCCCAGACAAGAGGCGGGGCACTGCTGCTCGCTGTGTGACATTAGGTCTTCTAGACGAGGCAACTCTAAAGCTTTCTGCTTTCTGCTGTTTGATTTTTTGCTGCTGTTGAGTTGTTTCTTCAGCCGCTTTATTTGCAATTTTCTCAAGATTCGTTTTGTTTATGTTTTGGATGATGCCATCGATATGTGTACACACTGTACGCTGTACGCTGAGCACACATTTAATACACATCATACATTTATGCATTTAGTGGTGCTGCTCGGTTATGCCAGGGCAGCCTGTGGCAGCCAGTGGCACGTTAGTTTTTATGCTCGCCATCCTGTGTGGCGGCAGTGGCAAAAACGCTTCTTGTTGCCAGATTTAGCGGAACTCAACCAGTATCGACTACAAGATATATATACAAATATCCCTGAAGAAGACACTCAACTTTCGATGCTAGAAAAAAAATGAATGCATCTATTTTTTATATTTTTAATTTAACATCAGATAAATATGAGATTTGTCAGTTTCAAATCAGCAAATGAATCAAATGCGCTGAAAAATGCACAATAATAGTTGAAAAAGTTTTGATTACTTTAAGCTTGTCTTTTTTTTTTTCGTTCGTCTGATGCTGAATTGGTTTCTTGGGCTGCAATTTCTATAATACGACTTGACTTTGGCCCCATTCGCAGTTTGCAGGCAGATGCTTGACCCTTTCGCCCATGTTGCTGCCAATACAGGTATGCATTACGTATACGTATTAATTCAGGTTACACACACACACTCACACACAGATGCACATACCTGGCCCTTTCAGCGTGTGTATTCTTTTGTATTCTTTACCAGCCACGTCGAAGTGTATTTGGAGAATGATGGCAGCCGGGCGAACGTTGCAGTTTATGCCGTTAAAATCGTAAAATGTTTGTCTGTGAATATGGCATAACCCACATAGATATGGTCACGCCTCCCAGCACACACCCACTTGCCATGTCATGTTATGGATGCAGAAAAGACAGCCATTTTCTTGAAAGTATCACACACACACACACACACACACAGAGAGAGAACTGCTGCACTTATTTTGCGTTTTGCCCGCTGCCACGTTTTATGCATTCCATGTGCACAGAGCGAAATACACAGAGTGAATGGGGGGTGGGGGTGGGGGGATTGGTAGCAATGTTACATTTTACGTTTATGCGGCACTAACAATAACCTGACTGGCCATGCAACGCCAACAGAAATACTCTTAGCCACACGGCCATGCTCTACGACCGTTCGAGCTTGCTGGGCTCTTTCCCTTATTAAATTAGATTGCCTCTGGTCTTCTGTGGCTGAGGACAAAAGAGAGCGAAAGAGAGACTGAGACAGAGAGAGAGAGAGAGAGAGAGAGAGAGAGAGAGAGGGAAATACAGATGGCAACATTGGGGCATCAAATTGCTGCCATATATAAAGCGCGATTTACGGTGCCGCAGCCCCGAAAACTTTCGTAGCAAATAAAGGTGGGCTGGCAGGGGGGTGGGTTAGTCGGGGGTGTGAGGCGCAGTGCAAGAGCATTATCAAAACGCTGGCTAATTTCAACCTTGCGCCCCAAGCGCCGCACACACACACAGACACACACACAGACACACACACAGACACACACAGAGGCCGCAACACCCACACAACTTGCTGATGTTGTTGTTGTTGTTGTTGTTTTTGTGAGTGTTGCTTGTTTGTTTGCTGAGGGTCCAGAGATCCATTCCCGTTGTGGAAGTATGCAATAATTTACGCCGCAATAACGCATAAATCTGTCAAAGTTGCTTAAAAATTAAATAAAGATAAATAAAATGCACGACAAAGGCGCGTTCAACCGCATCAATCTGTTGGGGCAGCAGGGGGGGGGGGGGGAGATTGGAAACTCGAAACTGTCGAAGCAAAGGTGAATGGTAGGTGGGTGGGTGGGTGTAGGGGTGCGGTATGTGCCAGCAAGCAATGCGTGAACAAAATAAACAAATAAAATCAAAAGAAAATACAACAACAAAATAACAGTAAGCAGCAGCAGCGCAGCAGCAGCGAATGATAAGTGGAAAAGTGGGGGCGGGGTAAACAGTTGTGGTCAAAATAAAAGTGCTGCTTAATATAAAAATGAGATCGTTTCAAAATACTTTCGTGTTCCAAACGCTAAACGAACCAAGATTCAACGAGCCATCAAAGCTGGTTTTCAGAAATATTATTTAGCCTCAGGGAAAGCTGAGAAAACTTTACTTTTATTCCACCACAATTATAATGATCAATTTAAATAATATTTGCATTTAAGGATTTTAATTTTGTTGTTGTTAATAAATCTCTCTCAGCTATGCTGAGATAATAATAATAATAATGCGAGAATCTGTGTTGGGTTGGTGGCTTCCATGGCTTTGGAGCTCATGCATTCCTAGGATGCTGCATTTGTTACTGGTTAAGGAGGATTCTCCCTCGCAAATACCTAATTACCTGTGACTTCCTAGTCGACCATGTCCTGTCAAAATTCCGGTAAGTATCTTAAGCCTGTTCTACAGCTGTGCAAACTTTCAGTGTTTTATTGGCTTCAGTAACTTTTTTATTTGAAAGAGTATTTATTTTTTAAAACATATTTGTCCAACACTATTATTTTGACCGCAGCTGTATATCTATCTGTATGTGTGTGTGTGCTCGGCAATAAGTAACATCAAGAGAAACATCCCGAGGCGAGAGAGAATCGCACTGAATGAAATCCGGGCGGACTATAGAAATATGCGTGGCTATAAAAAATTTAATTTTATTTGTTCGCGTTGAAATCTCTTTGTTATTGTAGTTGTTGCTGCTGTTGTTGTTGCTGCTGCGGCTTCTACTTCCTTTGCCTGTTTGTTGTTGTTGCACTGGTCTGTGCAGTAAGCAAATTAAATTATTTGTCGTTAATTGTTTTCTTCTCTTTGGCGCTTTAAGTTTTTTATGAATGGGGCCTGGTCATTCAAATGCCAGAGTGATGGTGACAGGCAGGGGGGCGGGAGGGGGCCAGTGTGTGACTGGCTGAGTGTGCTCATCAAATTGTCTAATTTGTGTTGATTTAAACAGTCGTCGGAGTCGTTGAGTCGCCGCTTCAAATCGCCGACTTGTCGACTGATGACCATAAAAAAAGACAACAACACAAAAAAAAAGAAGAAGAAAACGAAACGGGGGAAAAAACAAATGCTGGATGCCGCCAAAAGTTTTTGAATGGCTTTTTTATGGGCCCATATTTTCAGTTTGTATGGGCATTTCGAATGGGTTTTCGGGGAATGCCCACAGTTGCCCACAGTTGCCCACATTGCGGTTGAAAGAGTTGCTCAAGTTGACTCCAGTCATAAAATCCACACAAAGACACACATATTGCATGTTGTTGAGATTTGGGAACAAACACGTAGCATGGGCTAATAACAGAGACAAGAAAATTTCAACAGAATTTATACAAATGAAATTGCTGTGTCAGACGATAAAGTGCCACATGCCACATGCCACATTTGCAAATCAACCGACTTTTCACCAAAAGTTTTTGCCTGCCTTTCTACAAACATCAAATAACATTGCTGAATTCTTATAAATTCTTATGTTAATTTTATTGCCATCATAAAAATAGGACACTAAATTCACGCTGGAATAGATGATTGTAATATTTTACATTAAGCATTTGCTGATCATTCAGTGGAACGATCTAAATTTCACTTTACAAATTGTGCAAAATCAATTATGCTGAATCAAATTGTTTCTTTTCGATTTGAGAAACTTGCAATCCCATTTCACACATTAAACTAACGAGTTTTAATCAAGTTGTTGTTCCCTTTATGTGATGTGTGCAACTTGAATACTTCAAAAGCATCACCAGCAGATTTCGTGTCACTGTTAACAAAAAAAAAAAAAACAAAAAAACATAATACAAAGTAAAAAAAAAAAAAAATAAATAAAAATAATGAAACCAGAAGAAATAAAACACAAACATCAAGGCCAAGAACTGAGCCTGTGGGGCAAGAGCATGTCGTGTCCAGGTCTACGTTCGCTTTGCACACCTCCCCTCCTCTCTCTCTCTCCCTCTCTGTCTCTCTGTCTCGCTCTCTATCTTTTTCTGCTTGTGAACAACTAATTAGTTTTGCATTTTTAACTACCGCACTGGCGGTGAAGGGGTGACGGGCCAGTTTTGATGGAGGGTCGACTCGGACTCGGACTCGAAATAGAACTGGAGACTGGGAATGCGATTTGGGGCTGGGCCGCACGCACGCGCCACATAAAAATCTAGAACTAGGCAAGCAAAACAATCACAAAACTACGTGCAACAACTTTTTTTGCAAGAGCAAAAATAAAAAGAAATAAAAAAATACAAAAAGGCAAAAACCGCTAAGAGCGTTCTGTCAATCAAGTGCTGCGGACAGTGCTGTGTGCCAGTATGCACACAACTCGCACAACTCGCACAACAATGTTGTTCACTGAAATACTGAAATACAAACACAAATTAGTTTTTAGAGCAGAAAACGAGCCGGAATCTTTCAAGTTTAGTTGCAAAGAAATTTATGATGAAGAAATCAACAAGCCAAAAATCGAAATATCTCAGAAATAAATAAATCTCTTTAAACTCTGGGAATAATGCATTTTTGATATGTAAAGTGTCCATGTGAAATTATAAAGGACCTGAAAAGATCTCACAAATTTCAGCTGCCAAGCAGTGTTTCTCGTGCTTTAATCCCATTTATTAAATTTATACACACGACTCACAGATATTAAATATTTGTGCAGCTTTTATTTGAGAATGAAAATTGCTGATTCACAAACCTTTGCCTAGTAATGGGTAACATTAATTCGAGCAAATATGTATTTCAACTAGGAAATAAGTTGTTATTGTTGCTTTTGTCACGCCAAGACCAACAGCAAACACACTTGACTTGAGTCGAGTCGGACGCATTTTAATGTAATTACATTAAATGAAATTACGTTAAATAATAAAAGTAACGGCGCAAAGTTGCCAGATGCGAGCAGAGAGCTGACAGAGAGAGACACAAATAGAAAATGTCCGTCAATTTGCCGAAGCGATGATGGGCAGAGGAGCGCAGGAGCAGCACTGCCAACTAGTGGAGGGGGGGTGCTTTGCCAGTGGTGTGGACGGGGAGGGGGATGGGGAAGAGGATGGGACATCAACTAGGCGTCATTGCTTTAAGTTGCTTTTTAGCTAATTTGACATTTGAAGTCTAATAAATAAGTTATGACAGCAAAATGTGTGGCAACTAACTGAATTTTGCACTCGAACGGGAAGGGAGGTTGTCACGTGTTACGTCTCCGTCTCCGTCTCCGCCTCTGTCTCCTTGATGGACCGCGGACCGTTAATAGCTGTTGACGGCACACGGAATGAGCATCCTTCGCCTCTTACGGCTCGAGTATTTTCTGCTCGAGTTGACTTACGACCAAAACCATTTTCATCCTCAGCCTCATCCTCATCCTCAGCCGCAGCCTCATCCTCATCCTCATGCTCATCTTCAACTTCATTTTCGCCTTCATCATCCCCATCTTTTGGTGCATCTTCTGCTTCGTCTGCCACGTCTGGGGGGCGTGGCAGTTAATGGTTTTCGTAGGCGGCCGCTCGGCAAAGGTGTTGTCATTAAAAAGTGATAAATACTTGAAGCACGGAATGAAATGTGCGTCTTTGACAAGCTTCAAATGGGTTTGGTTTGCATGGGCTTTTTCGGTATTGACTTTGTGGCTGGCTAAGCAAGAACAACGTCAACAACAACAATTATAACCAACCCAGTGACAACGACAAATTTTTGTTGCTGTCGCTTGTCCCTGGCCAATAAGTCAAGTTTGCTGAGCAGACTAATTTTGAAATATGATTGGACGCAAGGAGGCAGCGGCACCAATGGCACTTGTGCATTGAAGAGAATGGTGATGATGACAATGACGACGACGATGATGATTATAATAATGATAATGCCGACAACGAAGATGATGTTGACTAAATGAAACTGACTTGCAGAAAGTGCATGCCAGTAAATTACAGTGAATGTGACGAAGTTATCGTTCACCCACACACACACACACACACACACACACACAGAGAGCTGGTCAAATGATTGGGCATAGACAAGCTTAGACCACAACCAAAATGCATTTGAAGAGAAATGATGAAATAATTGTAACGCAAAGAGACGAAAATTAATAATCAATTCCAGCAAAATTAGTAATGAATAATATAATAGCAGTAATAAATATATAGTTAAGAAAGTAATAATCATTAACAGCCTCGCATTGTATTTTCTACAGAAATAAATGCATGACTCATTGGGCAATGTGAGGCGCTGCCTGACAACCTTCCTCATCGAGGCGACAGATGGATTTAATTAAAAAACAGCATGGAGCACATCAAGAGGCCTATCAGCTAGCCCCATAGATAGATGTATCTATGATTGGCTCGAACAAAAGCATGATTGGAGTCTGTTTCACACATATGGCATAGATAGCGATTGCTGTGTGTTGTTGCTGTTGCTGCTGCTGTTGCTGCTGCTGCTGCTGTTGCTGTTGCTGTTGTTAATGATACATATCAAACGTCATGCTGCGACACATTTGGCTTCTAAGTGGAGCAGACAACAAAAACAGCAGCAGCAGCAGCGGCGGCAGCAACAACAACAAACACATGTAGAGCATGTTGCGCCACACAACGAGCCAAAACGAGCCATTTAAGCCAAACAACAAAGAACTTTGTCTATGCAACGCAGATAGACAAGCGCCGACGACGACGACCACCCCAGCAGCAAGAGAGGGGGAAACAGCTAGGGAGGTGGGGCGATGTGGGGCGGGGAGGGGCGGTGCACGAATGGAGGAACTGCAGGCGCTGCATTTACAAGGCATTTGCTTTGAATTACACAAGCAGCCAGGCGGCCAGGCAGCCCGGCGGCCAGGCAGACACCAGCAATACCAGCAACATGGGACAGTTATTGAAATCTAGCCGAAAAACAACAAAAAAAAAAAAAACGAAAAAAAAATAAGTCCAGCAACTAAGTGACAGTGATACTGGCAGCAGATACCCTGGAAAAGCGCATTGGGTTGTTTAAAAAGTGTTTTTCGTTTGTCATTATTATTTGCCAAGTGTGCAGAAATTATGATGAAGGTTTGCATGTGGAAAGGACTGATTGTGTCCTGTTAATTATTAACATAATAATTGTAATGACATTTCTTATAGATGCCGATGTAAATGGGTATATTCAACAGATATCCCAAATCGGCCTATTTAATCTGCTCTAAAATGTGCTGCACCTGCTACACTCTGCTGATAGAGTGTAATTTCTACAGGGTATGCAAAATGACATTAAATGGCTTACAGACACAGAGAGTCAGAGAGAGAGAGAGATAGAGAGAGCGAGAAAGATGGGGAGAGCGAATGTTTTAGTTATTTTTTGGGGGACAGGGGCTGTGTCGCATGGGAACGCATGGGAAAACACAGGAAAACACGCAACACAACGCAGCGAAATGAAAATTGATTTGTTATGAAAGTCGCTCGTCTCTTGTGTGTTGCTGTTGTTATTTTCGTTGTTTTTGCTGTTGTTGTTGTTGTTGTCAGATTGGGTTGGTTCGGCCTGGGTTGATTATGATCAATGCCAGCCCAGCCTGGGCTAGTTAGCTGGATGGTTGGCCCTGGCTGTGGCTCTGGCTGTGGCTCTGGTTCTGTTACCCATTTGGCCCATCTATCTGCCATTGGCCATATATCTACAGCTATGTGTTTCCATTCACATTCACATTCACATTCCCATTCCCATTTCTATATCTATATTTTTATGTGTCGTACGTGCGTATTCGCCCCCGTCTCCCCACCTCTCCCACAGCTGTGGGCTCGTCGCGCTAATGAACTTAATTGCTTGCAATGGGACTATTAACAGTTAACTACGAGACTCGCACAGAAATACCTAATGACAAAAACCTAACCAAATCGTTCACACACTTCAGCTGCAAATGGAACTCATTACGTATTTATTTGTTTATTTTTTCTTTTCATCTTTTTTTTTCTTTTGTTTTTCTTTTTTTGCGTTGCTTTCTTCTGCTGCCTTCTTTTGTTTGGTTTCAATTCCAAACATACCCTTTAGTAACAGTTCACAATGAAGGGTTTGCTTGACCATCAAAGCCTATTCCATTGCAATCAAATATCCCAAAAATTACGAATCGATTTTTACTAAGAATTAAACGAAAAGATTTCACAAGCAAAATTCTGGAATGGTTACGAAGAGTTGTGGCTGCATCTGGTTCTTGTAGTTCTCTTAAAGATCTTAAAGCTTTTTACAGGTTGTATTGTTAACATGTTTCTGGAAACTAACCAACTACTACCAACCAAGCAGATAGTAGCTGTGTTAGCTGATTACGTGGCAACAACTGGTGGGGATTGATAGAAAGTGCTATGAAAGTATTTTTTTGATATGCTGATGCATGTCGCATTGGGTATGCGCGACATGCAACGCACGCATCAACATTCAACGGACAACAATGGCGATCCAGTCGCAAGCCTTGCAATGGGGGGCGCCACGCATGCGTGCCCCACGAGAGCAAGCGGTTCCAATTGTTTGATTGTGCCTGACTAATTTCGCTTTCGTTATGCGATGTTGCGACGCTTTGTTGTTATTGTTGTGTGTTGTTGTTGCTCTGGTTCTTGTCGGTAGTTTCAGTCTAAATGTCTTCTAGTTCGGGACTATTATGTATAATTTAATGGTCATTAAATGGGTTGGCATAATAGCCAAACAGGAATGGAAACGGGAATATCAATGCACACACACACACACACACACACACACACATTTGTGGCCATAGCTTTTGTTTGGAATGGCACTGCGAACGGTTATGCTAATGGTAATCGTTGGTTCGCTCGTTGGTTCACTGGTTCGTTCTAAAAATGGAAGCACTTTGTGACGAGTGCAACGACCCACAAAATCGGTTATCTCTCGCAGATCGGATAGCCTCGATTCAGTTAAGTGTAATTCCATTCCACTCAACTCCACCCGCTTCCAATCAAAGCTCACATTCGTGCAACAACTGCATCAGCTGCTTGCAGCTGTGCGGCTCACAAAACTTCGTTAGCATTTCAAATATGCTTTTCTCGCTGCTCTCAGCCAGGCTACGATAATTCTGTCCTGCAATGTGCGCCTCATGTGGAAGGAGGCCAGATTTCAGTTCCCATTGAGAAGCTACCTGGAAGTGCGAGTAAATTAGTACACTACAGCTTAAGAGGACCGAAAAGAAGATGCAAGTCTTGCAGTACTCACAAATGTTCGCTGCCAATTCACACTTGAAGACAGTTTTCGATGCACAGATGGACCAGATTGGGGATTATTTATACAGATGCAAGTTGTAGCTGCAAGTGTATTCAAATTGCGACCAGTCAAAGCGACGATTTTCAAATCAATTTAACCCGTCAGTTTGCATCGAGCCAAATCGAGCTGAACCGAAGGTCGGTCACAACATCAGACACACACACAGACACACACACAGACACACACACAGACACACACACAGACACACGCAGACACACACAAATAATGTGAATTGACAGCTACTAATAATGAGCAGAAATGCAATGACAAGCAGATCTGCGATTAGAAGTGCTGTTGC
Organism: Drosophila picticornis; assembly: GCA_035043845.1. Taxonomy (NCBI): domain Eukaryota; kingdom Metazoa; phylum Arthropoda; class Insecta; order Diptera; family Drosophilidae; genus Drosophila; species Drosophila picticornis. The sequence continues at coordinate 633,643 of JAWNMR010000047.1, read as the reverse complement.
CATAGCTTAGCCTACGATTATACCTACTATGCAGTAGACACATCTCAAGATAGACCCGTAAATCGTAGCACGTAACTCGTACCTGCAATGAAAAGTAGACAAAAAAATCGAATGTTTAAAATTTGTATTTGTTAAATATTAAACAGGGCAGATAAGCTGAGTCAGAAAAAAATAATTCGCTTTGGGATTGTAAAAAGAGCGAACAAAATAAAAAAAAAAGGGGAGTCGGAAACAAGTAAAAATCATAATAAATTAACTGACGAACGGTCTGATACTGTGTGATATTGATTGCACACATAAAAATTATGTAAATTTGAATGCAATTATTTTTAATAATCGTGCGATTGAATTTACTTTGTTTGACAAGCTTTAGATAAGCGTATTTATTCTGATGATTAACACTAATGTCTTCTCTGGTCTGTTACATAACAACCGCTTACAACACCCACTTGCGCTGGTGATTACAGGGTATACATAATCGAAATGTTAAATTGGAAAATAATGTAATCTATGTATGGGCTGGCAAGCGTGCTCCATGGACTTGTATGTAACACACAATAAATATGTACATATTTTCAAAGCTTGTCGATTTTATTTTCAGTTTCGTTTTTTTTTTCATTTTTTTTTTTTCAATTTATGGAATTTTTAATGAAAAGACAACCGGACGGAAGATGAGTGAACACTTACTTAAACAGACAACAAGAACAACACATCTGTGTGTGTGTGTGTGAGTGTGTGTGTGTGTGTGAGTGTGTGAGTGTGTGTGTGTATGTAGGTCATCTATGACGGACATATCGTAACCGTAAGCGTAATCCGTATAGCAGGGTTCAAAAGGTTCACGCGGCGTCGTCACGCCATGTCCAAACACACACACACATAGAAACACACACACACAGACAAAATCACACACAGAAACACACACACATATGGACTTATGAAAGACGTCGAGTTGGTACACGCCTACAATATCAAAGCCCAGCCGTTGAGCTAACGACTTTTGAGCCTGCCCAAATTTAAACTATGCCTCTTGCAACACAGTTTATCCATCAGTCCATTTCTATCAGTCAGGCAAGTTTAGTTTGCTTTGGCCTGTAAATCGCAATTCTTTGTCTTTCTTTTTGTTCTTTATCTGTTCTTCCATCAACTCTTGGGTTTTTCTTTTCATTTTCGTAATTTTCTATAACCGTCTCATTAATTCATAGTTCCATAAGGCAAACAGTGTTGCAAGAATATTGGTTTTAATATTTTTTCCAGCTGAAATGATTTCATTTAAAATACTTTGATTTATGCATTACCAAAAATTTGAATTTTTTTGTCATATTAAAAACTTGTCCATCAGTTATTTGACATTAGAGCTGCTCCAAAGACATCGCAACAAGCTACATAAAATTACACATTTTGTTGTCCACATTAAAGTATTGCTGAACTCTGAAAATAAGCTGTCGCCATCAATAATTTAGGTGGAAATTATTACCTGCACTAGGTGGAGATATGTATACCAAAAATTATAGAATACCATTGTGTATAGTTAAATATGTGTAAATATAAATGTATATGGGTCTATTCTCTAATAACTACCCTTTAGCTAGACACAAGAACAATTTCGCTTCGATTATTTTGAAAGGTTAGCCGTGACTGCTTCGTTGCTTTGTGTGCTAGTTTGTTCACATGAAACCACAGCCTGAGCTGACCCCAGACCCATTTCCAGGCCGACTCTGTATCTGCCACTACTGTGCCTGTGTTTTTATATTGGTATTGGTATTGGTATTGGTATTGGCATTGGTCGTGGTATCTGTGCCGTATCGTGTTACGTTGGTGCAGTCAAGAGGCCGGCCTGTTGTGGCCTTAGACAGGACGGCGCGCCCAGTGACTGCCAATTATGCAATATAAAATGCTAAATTAATAAAATACCAAAAGGGAACAAAAAGAAAAAAACAGCAGTAAAAGCCAATTAAAAAAAGCCGAAAAAAAACAACTACAAAAAATCACGTTATTTACGTTCGGCCGAATTCAAAACGTGCTTCGAAATAGCAACCAAACAAGTACAAATAAAAATAAATAAGAGCAAAAAAGCAAGAGTCGAGAGTGCTCGACTCGACCCGGTGTTAATACATAAACTTTTCATAGATACGTTAATCGCTTTCGGTTTTGGTTTTTGGTATTTGCAGAGTATTTTATATGAACTTCAGTTGCGTGTTTTATAGTTGCATAGATACACAGTTCAGATAGGCTAACACAGCTCATAGATATGAATGCCTAAATGTGGCTAACTTTCGTTCACATGGATACACACTTGGTACTTGATTATATACCCATTGTGGCACTTTTACAGCCACAGGGTACAAAAAGGAAATTTTAATTTTCTGTGAAAATTGCCGGCTATAAATTACATATTGCCCAGCCGCGCCGCGACGGTCAGCAAACATAAAACATTTCTGTGTAGTGTCGTGTAAATGGTCAAACCCCAAACCCCACTTCTCTGCCTCCGCCGTCCTCCTCTTGCCACTCCAGTTTACCATCGATGCGATACCCATTGCAATGGCCATTAGATGAATGAATGATCGGGGAAAGTGTGAGTGGATGAATGGGTACTCGTTCTATGTCAACGGCTGCCTGACCTTGTTATAAACAAAAATGAAATATCGCCAGCACAACAATAATGAACCATCGAAAAGCAATCCAACTAAATATTTTGTAGTTGGTTTCTGGGACACATTCAGTTAAGTACAATTTATTGAAGGATTCCAAACTAGAAACTAAATTGCTGTTGCAACCAAAAAAATAAGTTTGCCAGTGAAATCAATTTAAAACGAACTTTGATAAATTTCTTATTATTCTTCAAGAGTAGATAAATTTTCGATTCTCGACAATCAATTTCAATTTAAAAACTCAATTTTCAATAAGCAGCCAAGTTGAAGTTGTACCAATTTATTATGATGCTTCCAAGCTATTTATTAATTTGCCTAAATGTGATTGATAGTTGTATTCCACATTAGTAGCAGGATCAATCTCGTTTGAATTATTGGCAAATAGCCATTTGTAGCATTCGAAATGCTGCTTGATTAATGATAATATTTATTTATTTCCTACTTATGACGCATTAATTGCACAATGAGTGCGCTGAGCACACTCATAACTACACTCAGGGGTACTTCTAACGTTGCCAGTAATTGCCACGCATTGATAACAGTCTCGGTGGGTAAAAATAAAATGAGGCACTTAAAAAAAAATGCTTTCAATAATGCTCGCAACAGAATTAATGTCGTTCAGCCTGAACAAAATCAAATCGAGTGCCTGTGGCAAATGTGTTGTGTTCCCTTTAACGGCAAGCTGAAATCCCTCGGGTGTATCTATGGGGCAAGAAATCGCAACAAGTCACACAGCGTTTGCCTCATAATAACAGAGACTGAAATGAAAAAAAAGGGGACCGACAAAAAAGCGCAGCTGTCGGTTGCTCCCCCTGAGAAGGCAATGAGCTCAGCAGATAAATACACACACACATTGAGAGAGACAGAGAGAGAGAGAGGGGGGGGAGAGGGGGGTAGAGGTAGAGGTAGAGGTAGAGACAGACTCACACATACGCCCACACAATTAACACTTTGGTTGACGGGTAAATAAATATTTAGCATGTGTACACAAAAGCTGCAAGCTGCCCGTCGAAGCCGACTAACAATATTTTTAATATGCTAGAAATAATAATAGTGGAACTGGATGTGGCAACAATGGGAAAAAGTTGCCGCACATTCACACACACACACACACACACACACACACTCACACACATGTGCCCCACATACAGCTCGACTCATTGTTGTCGTTGTTGATGTCGTTGTTGTTGTGAAAGCAGCAACAACGCCTTCGCCTTCGCCCTCGCCTTCGCCCTCGCCTTCGCCCTCGCCTTGCATAGTCTAATCAATGATTAGTATGCCCCTTGGCCTGGTCTTCTACTTGGACTCCCAATCAACGATGCTGGGAGCCAACCAAGCGACAAACCAACCGATCGACCGACCGACTAACACACACTGACACCAACACACACACACACACACGCACACACACACGCCTTACATGCATGCATACAAATTAATAGGCGGCATGTTAAAATTGTAACAGCAAAGTGGAATTATCTGTTGCTGAGCGCAACCCAAATACCCTGGCTGAAAATATGAAGAAATGCCTCATCACATCTCAGCCAAGTATTGAATATGATGTAAGCCTGGAATTTGAATATAAAGCTCAAGCAACAACTGTGTGTAAAATAGAGTCAGGTTATTAACGATGAGAACCATCATATATGATATAGTGTGACGATCCTGTTGAGGTAGTCCCACATATATATAAATATAGATTGGTTTCATATTATCATCGGCAGCTGTGGCAGACTTAATCAAGCGAACAGTTCACATGGGTCAAAGGCTCAATTTCAATTTTAGTTAGTCAGTTGTTCGAATACCCCTCGGGGCAATGCGTGTAACATGGCTGGAAAGTTAGCAAAGGCGCAAAACATAGTTGATTAAACCAAGGTTTGCGTTTGCCAATGCAATTTGGCCCGAAAGACCAAGACAAGCTGCAAAGAGAATAAGAAACAGAAGTCGGCCTCCCTTGTTGGGGCAAAAAAAGGAAGAGCGGAACAGGGGGCAGTGGCAGAGGCAGAGGCAGAGGCAGAGGCAGAGGCAGACATTCATATGTATGTTTGTCATCCTCTGACAAGCCACACACACACACACACACATATCACTTGACTGTTGGTTAAATACAACACACGTCAAGAAACTGAAAGCAAACGAACCGAACTGAACTGAACCGCAACGCATTGCAGCGAACCGAACCAAACGCGTTGCACAAGTTTCTGGGATTTTCTTTATTTTCTTTATTTTCGTTATTTTCCTTATTTTCAGAATTTTTTTTTCTTTTCTGTTCGCTTATTCATATTTATTTATTATTATTACTTTTTTCTGCCAGTGGCAGTTGCTGTTCCACTTCTGAATTGCGTCCTACAAGCTTTGACGCAAATACTTCCTTTGTGAAAGAGGCAACCTCGACTCTGTCGAAGATGCTGATAACGTTCAACATTTTGGGTGCACTGCAACTGTTGCAATATCAGCTCATCCTCATTAGTCAGTGTAACAGAAGACGCCCAGCAACTTCAAGCTGACTGCACAAAATGAAAACTATAATTTCTGCTGCGTTACTTGTGATTAACAAGAAACAGCTCTGAGTTGTAAGTGAACACAAAAAGCGAGTTGTGCAAAAGCTCTTCGAAATGCTCCTTTTACATCTTTCACTTTCTTTAAATCGCACTCCTAATTATTCCCTGCAGAACCGTTTCGAGTACTCAATTTCTATAGTTTAGAACTCAATTTGAAACATGACTTAACCAATCCATACAAATTATTACATTGATCTGATTGAATGGAGTTTCCCCAACCCATGCACCAAATATTGGCCCATTTCTCATTGAAATTAATTATCTCCTTTTTTAATTTAAGTTTTACTTTGAATACGATTTAATTTAATCTGTTTATTTTAGTATTATGGTTTTTTTGTCGACTGACTTTAAATTAATGAATAAATATGTGATGCACAGAAGCTTTTTTCAGCTCTGTCCTACCTTGATGCGTGGAGTGCACGGCTTACAAAATTAATTAATCAAAGTACTCAGCTTAAGATCAAAAGCTTAATGTGCTGTGCCAAGCTGCTGAGTGGAAAGGAAAGCTGCTTAAAATGAGTAGCAATATGGATTGCGTGTCTGATTTGGGGCAAAAGAAATATGAAGCAAGTTGAGCGAGCAACGGCTTCGCGCCACTTTGTGGTCCAGTTCAGTGTTGATAAGTGTTATTCAGAAAGAATTTGATGGACGCCAGCGAGTGCACTTTTTGTGGCAAGACAACACTGCACAGTCTCCTTCTGTGTTCATATTTATACATTGATACCGAAGCTATTAGAGTATATTGGTTTTGTGCAATGTCCGTCATGCTGTCTGCCTTTCTGTGTAAAAATTGGGGCTAGGAAATCGATCAAATCGATAAATGCAAATCGATAAGGCCACATTTATCCCGCAATTTTAAGAATAAAGTAATCACAAACGCCGACCCACAAATTGTATGCTAGATTCACAAAATTTTGAAAGTATGTCACTGGCAACTTCCCTAAGAGATTGATAACAAATCGATACACCTGCTAGAGTAGTTCGATAAGACCACATATATCTCCTACAATTTGAAAGCTAGAGTCACCAAATTTTGAAAGTTATATTGCTAGTAACACGCTTCAACAATCTCCCGCAAGTTAATAGCTACGGTTACCAAACCTGGAAGGCAGAGAACTATCTTATTTGTAGCGCAAATTGAAAGGCAAACTTGGACTGTATTTCTTGCCTACATCCTGTTCTTTGCTATTGGTTATCCGCTGGTGGAACTTATGGTATCAAAGTATTTTGCAGTCGGTTACGTGCCTCAATGCCGATTGCCCTAGATTCGCTTCTCTGCGTGTGTGTGTGTGTGTGTGTGTGTTGTGGGACAGCAAATATTCTCAGCAAGAAAGAATGAAAAAATGGGGGAAAGAAGGTAGGTGAAGGTGTGCTTTTCACGTATTGTCTTCAGATTTTCAAGTTTAGCTGGACGTGTGCGTGAGCCTCTCTCTCTCTCTATTCTTCTCTCTCTTGCTCTCTCTCTTTCTCTCTCTCTCTCTCTCTCTCTGTATCTATCAGTGTGTGTGTGTGTGAATATGCAAAGTGAGTTGAAAAAGGATTGCAAACGAATTTGTTATGCGCATTTTGATGTCATTATCCTTAAAAGTCATTGGCCTCCTCCTCGGCGTTGGCTGTCATCATCATCACCCCGGTTATATCCAGCTGCTATACTTAGTGAGTAAATCGGGCCAACATCAGGTTAGACTCGCACTCATACATACAATATAAACGAGCGTCTGATTATGCAAATCTATTTATATGCCAACTACTTATGTGGCTTTGTTGGGCGCCGACCCGCTTACTGAATGAGTTACGGACTGAGTGAGTGAGTGAGTGAGTGAGTGAGTGAGAGAAGGAGAGAAAGAGTGACTGAGTGGGTAAGAGGAAGAGAGAAAGAGGCTCCGACCCTTCACGATATACGAGTTGTTTAGGCAATTAATTTTCAAGCTTTGCAGATTGACTGGGCGACGTTGCGTCGTCCTTTTTGCGATACTCTGTTGACGGCTGTTGTTGTTGTGATTACCAACGACTAAGTTGGGGTTAAGCATGGGTCATAGTTCATTGTTCCTTTTGTTATTGTTTCACACTACCATCCGGGATTACGTGTGTCATATGTGAGAGATCCCTCTCCCTTCCCCCAAACACTTAACACCCCAAAGAGCATTTGCCATGTGACCGTTGGTGTCAATAAAAGGTCACAGCATTGCCAGCTTATTTAGTTAATAGGCACACACACACACACACATTGTTTGGCAGGAGGCTTTAAAGTTGACTCGTCATTATTAATAGCTCAATAATTGCAGATGAGTTGAGTCTGGAAAGTTGACTTCTTGGTTTGCGTATTACTTATTTTCTGTATGGACTGGATGTATGTATAAGCCTTTGCTAATTACTCGTTACTCGTTACTCGTTACTATCCAAAGCTACTCGTTGTGCGTTACTATTTTTAATCTCCTGTTCATATATTGACTCTATTTCTCTCTACTTAGTTGTTCACCGAGTTTTGTTTTACTCTTACTCTTCATTGCAAATTCACTTCCTTAATTAAGCATTACAAAACACTTCACTCGTTGCTTTGTCATCACATTAATCGCTACATCTTGTGAACTCACGACTAGTTGCACTTCATTTGCTTTAGTTCATTTTAGTTTTGTTCCGTATTTTGTTAACTCGCTAACTGTTGTGCTTCTAGTGGCAAGCCCCACCAGGTAGTTCCCTACCACGGCACCAGTACTCGCCTGCTATCTGCTATTTGCAGTTGCCGCTTATATTTAGCTGAATGAGTTTGTTTTCCACCTCGTCTCAGCTTGGGTTAAGTTCGTCTGAATTTTCGCAGCACTTTGTAATGTTTATTTAGCATGCTTGTCTCAGCATTGCGAATTCTGCTTAAAAGGCATTGCCTTGGCTTGTTTCTTGTCTCGTTTCTTGTTTTGTGTCACTTTTTGTGTTTTTTTTATTTTGTTTTTTTTTTCTTCTATTTTTTGTTTTTCTTTTCTGGTCTGAACTATTTATAGACGCAGCTAATGAGGCTTGGTAAGAAGCGCAGCTGTTTAAGCTGCATGGCTAGGAAATGACAGCGTCAAAGAGAGCGGAAGTAAATATTACAGCTGTGTGTGTATCGGTCTTTCTACATGTGTACGTGTCTCTATCTGCATGTGTGCGTATGCTGGTGTGTGTGTGTGTGTGTGTGTGTGCACGTTCGCATTTCTCAACCGGAAATGCTCTTATTATATCGGGGCAGTGGGCATATCAAATGTGCAAGGCCAGACATTGGATCTACTACAAATACTACTACTACTACTCCTACTACACACACACACACACACACACACACACACACACATTGGTTGTATTAAGAGTCTGGTCTGAGTCTGAGAATGATTATTAGTTGCGTGTTAAATGTCAATTGTCATAATTAAATGTGACATCCCCATAAAGCCTGTGTAGCATTTGGAAATTAGAAAAAGCTTTTAGCAAGTTGAAAAAAAAGAAACAAGGAAAAAACTAAAATGAGCGAAAAAAAAACATGGCAATTCCCATGTCTGTCCGTCTGTTTGTCCTAGTTCAGTTTAGTTATGTTATGTGTTGTGTGAATGTGAATGTGATACGCAACTTTTATATCTCATCTAAAGCGGCCTGCTAATTGTATCGCGGCCTTTGGTGAACGCTTCGATTTACGTTGAACCCCAACACACCCCACTGCCTCTCTCCTGATCCGCCCCACTTCGCTCATCCATTTTCATTAGGGGCACTCTTGTATATATATGGGCATACCAAACTTTGTTCTTCTTGTTATCCCATTTAACTGTAATTATTTCTTTTTATTTTTTTATTTTATTTGTTTTGTTTTTTTTTTTTTTGTGTATATATTTTTATCACAATTAATTAATCTGTTTAATGGCTGGCTCGATTGATTGGCCAGCTCATTGGCTCAATGCCTGAACGGTTCAACGACTCAACGACTAACCCCTCCCCGTCCCAGGTCTCAGATGGATATCTGTCAGCACACAACACACCAGCCACCCACCTCTGCCTCAGGATGTGGCATGCATAAAACCATCAATCAATTGCAATTATAAACTCTCTCGTTGCGCGATTATTGGAGCTGCACACAGCCACAATTATCCAGGGACTCTAGATATCTAAGCCACGCACACATACATATATATATATAAATATATATATATATAGCTTGCGGTCGACAGTTGTTGCAAGTTGATTGTGTAATTACCATTTACCTAGCTGGTATGCAGGGTCCTTCGATTCCTCTCTGTCTGCCAGCGACTTGCGTGTGGTGGTGGTCAGCTTGAGTGCCATGGTTATTTTACCTTGATATGTATGATTATGTATAGTTGATGTATTTCTATAACTGTTAGCTGTTAACATAAAGCGCATAAGGCATAAGCAAGCAACTTACTTGACACATCTTACAAGCAACGAGTGTAAGTTTTATCCGGCGATCTATTTGAATATTTCCAAGCTACTCGTTACTTTAGTACTTAAACCGTGTTCAACTACAAAGCTGAAAAACTGTTGCAAAATGCGCTGCACATTTACTTGGGGGATTAACATTTACTCATTAATTGTTGCCTTTGATCGTTTTATACAAAGTGGCAACAAGTAAAACTCATAAGCTCTTTTAATTTTAACCAAAATTCACACAAAGGTGTTTATTTTACCACCATCCAAACAGTTGTAGACTATTTGAACAGCTCTTTTCAACTCCAACCTTTTGATGCATCTCAAATTTGCTTACTTATGCAAAATGCTGCACTCCGGTTTAGGCAACTACCAATACCATTTGAGTGCCGAATTTATATTCATATCTAACACTGACCCAATTCAAAAGACAGCAACAGCCACGCCAACAGCAACAAAAAGAAAACAAGCCGAGAACGTGACTAAGCAAAAGATTTGAAACTATGCTTCAAACTATGCTGTTGTGTTTCTAATTCAAGTTCTGATTGCCCCTTTGTTTATAGTGTGTCAAATAAAATAACAACTACGTTGCGTAAAATTGCATAGATAGTCTCTAAAAACATTTTTCAATTTACAAATATTTAGCAATTTAAGAGCTAAAAACAAAAAAGCCAAAGATAGACATACACAGACAGAGAGAGAGAGAGAGAGAGAGAGAGAGAGAGACACAGAGACAGAGGGAAGGAGAGGGAAGGACATGCCCCACTAGATATTTTAGTTATATTCCTAGTAAAAGTTTCTAATTAAAAAACCCAAAAAATGCCTTTAGGAGAGGCGTGCATTTGGGCTTTTGCTTATTCTCGCTCTCTGTGTGTGTCTGTGTGTGTGTGTGTGTGTGTGTGTGTGTGTGTGTGTAAGTCGTAAGTGTGTGTGTTTGTTTGTGTGGTTGGCTGGTTTTTGTTTTCGGTTATTAAAATGATAATAACCTCAAAATCAACATGGCCTCGTACCAGCATCCCCCCCCCCTCCCCCTTCCACCCCCGCCCTCTTCCGTTCCCGCAACCAGCATACTTATGCCCGCCTCCTCATGGCCATGCGTAGAAAGTCCTTTCATGCCATGTTTGTCATTTATTTGTTTGTTTGCCGCACTTTTTCTCTCTCTCTCTCTCTCCCCCCCACTCATATATATATATATATATATATATATATATGTGTGCATCCCTCTCTTTCTCGCGGCATGTTCATTGCTTGTTCGCAGTTCTTTCTTTTTGTGCAGCTCAACGCATTCAAAGGGAACCAAAGTTGGAGAAGAAGCAGCGCCAGCAAAATGAGTACAGCGAAATTTGCATAAATAATAAATGCAGAGGGAAAAAGCAGCGGCAGCCAAAAACTCGGGAAGCTCCGCTGTCGAAAACCCTTAATCAAAAGTTTAAACAATATAAAATATGAAAAATACTTGAGCGAGTAACGAGTAACGAGCAGGGCCGGCAGGGGGCAACCCCCAAAATCCACACACACAAAAAACTAAAGGACAGCAAAGAAAAGATAAGAAAACGCAAATGAAAACTAGACAGCAAATCCGTCCCGCACACAGATATCATAATAATATATATATATTTATATATATACAGAGAGGCAGGGAGAGTGAGAGGGAGAGAGAGTGAGAGAGAGAGGGTAGAGGATGCTGGCATCCTGTTGACCACTTGGACAACGTGTTTCCAGCTGCGTTTTAAGAGTCACAGTCGCATCACCGACAGGCATTCTCTGCTCACATTTTGAGGCATGCCTCAGCCACTGCTCCTGCATTCGGTGGCTAATGCAAAGAGCCTTGAAATTGTATTTAGGTTTTACGTTTCTACTTCGTCATTACTCGTCCCTCCATCCATTTGTTCTTTGTGTACCTCTGTGTGTCTGTCCGAGCGGCAGTCGCTTAGTTTCATTTTCATTTTCATTTTATCTGGCTGTAAGCTGGCAAATGCCTAATACGTGCCTTAAACCAGCAAATCAACATTGCCTTTGACGAAACCGCATCGTTTTGTGGCAATATACGTGAATAGTTGGATTATTCTCTCTCCCTCTCTCTCTCTCTCTCTCTCTCTCTCGCCCACTCTCTCTATCTATCTCTTCTGCGAGCTTGTTTAATTTGCGTTTCGTTACTTTATAATGTTAATTTATTCTACTCGTTACTAGTTGCTACTCGTTCTGTGGCAATTTACGAGAGCAGTGGGATTATTATTATCTCTCTCCCTCTCCCTCTCTCTCTCCTCTGAGCTTGTTTAACAAGTGATTCGTTTCTTTCGAACGTTAATATTTGCTATGCTTTACTCGTTACTCGTTGCTAGTCATCGATTGCTACACGTTGAGTGGAGGTGTTCATTGGTGCTATTATTTGTTAGTTTAATTATTTTAACCTAACTAAGTCTAAGCCTGATCCTATTTAATACTTTATCGTTTATGTTTATCCGTTGTGTAGATTATTAAAGCTTCTTTTGACTTTTATGGTAGACATCATAATCGTTATGCGTTTCAAACATTTTTGGCAACATTGTGAATTTTTAATGGGAATTTGGGCAAAACGTAAACACTGCAAACTTCTCCATAAAATATGCAACAAATTTACTAATGGATAACCAAAGTCGCCCACAACGTCGACAATTGTGGACTATCTGCTTCGGACGCTTCTACTATCCTCTGCCACTACCTCTACCTCTTCCTATTCCTGTGGCTGTTGCTGTTGCTGGCTACTAAAAGAGCAATAAGGGAATTTATGTTGCTGGTTGGGCTGACACTCAAACACACACACACACACACACACAATCAGATGGTATCCATGCGTGTATCCGAGAGATATAAGCTCTGGTATCTGTTCGAGCTGAATATATTTTCCATAACATTTTGCATTTGCTTGTTTATGGTCAGTCATATGGAGATTTTTGTCACTTCTGACACACAAACACAGACAGTCAGCAAACTTTAACCAAAAGATGCGCATAACAACGAACGACTGTATGAACGAGTGCGAGTGCGAGTGCGACAGCGAGTACTCGTACTCGTAGATTAAAGTGCTTCGGCCAGACAAACAGATACATTTACAGTTGAGCTGTTAGTCACACATGCCGCACTGCGATCACAGAAACAATATGCTCCATTTATGGCCAAACCTCAAGAATTTTATATGCAACTGCTCGAGTATACCCTGTGCCCATAAAAAATGTTCAAAGGGTAGCAAGTGTTGCAAAAAACAAAAATGCGCTTGTAAAATATTTTTACAGAGCACAAATATGGCAAGCCTTTAGTTTCGGTGGGGTTAGCTGGCTTATCTCTATTGGATCATATCTCATTGAGATATCTCTCTCAGCATCCAGTTGCAGATGCATTGAATTAATTTTCTTTTTATTCTTACAAATAAATTCAAATATTACTAACAGTTGAAAACACTGATCAGATCTCTGAGTCGAGAACAAAAATAGAAGTTTAGAAGTTTCTCCTAACGTGCTTTTCTTTGGCTTTTCGTTGGTGTTGCCCATCAAGCCCATAATCTGAGCAATTTAGTTCAATTGGGCAAACTCCCGCCCCACAACACTTTGTGTGTGTAGTACGTGTGTGGTGTCATGTGTGCGTGTGTGTGAGTGCGGTCATGTCCAGGCAACATGCTTGTCTCGATGTCATCATCCTCTGGTGCTGTGCCTTTGCCTTTTGACTGCCCATGTGCTCGCTACATGCTGGTCAGACTTGCTGTTGTGTATCTGATAGATACATGCTCATCTGCTCATGTAACTGCTGGAATTTGGCGGGGCTGGCAGGGTAGAGTAGTCATTGGTAGAAAGGTAGGGTAGGGTAGGGTAGGGTGGGGAGGTGGGGGTGGGTGTTTTGGGGTTTGCCAGTTACAGTGACAGCCATGATGTATGGTTTTTATAATATTTTGCGTCACATCAACATCAACATCAGCATCAACATCCACCGCGAACAATGAACACATGAATATTTAACTCGAATTGCGACAGGAGCCCTTTGGGCCATTGACTTGACGGATGACGCGGCCCTTGACCATAAATTAAATTTTGATTTACAAATGGGATTTGGACAAAAGAAAGACGATATTAGACGATGTTCGTGAGGCATTGGAAATAGATTAAAAGTTTTTGTGCTTTTGAGAATTCCATTTTAGCCTGCCTCTTTCAAAACGTCACCCATTTTAAAGAACATTCCCTGATTTGTTTGTGCGCCAACTATTAACTATGCCCAACTCATGAATAATAACTGATTCAATTTCATTGATTTCAATATCTTGATTCTTAAATTATAACGGCAGTTGCAACTTAATTATTCAGAAAATACTTTTGACATTTTCTCCAATTAACACAATTAGTTTTATATTTAAATTAAATATCAAATATCAAATAAAGGGTTTATAAATATATATTTATATAAACACACATATACATACACATATATACATATATATATATATATATATATATATATATATATATTTATGTGTGTCCAACAACTCAGTCTCGTAGTTTGTTGAATTTTACATTGGGTTGACAGCAGTTTTACGGCTTAAAATCACAAGCACAGAAATGCGGACATGAAGTGGTTTTGAGTGCCACATTCGCTGCTCCTTAATGGGCAATCAGGCAACATTTCCTACCAACTTGCCACTTCCGTAGCCGCAGCAGCAGCCGCAGCCGCAGCAGAAGCCACCGCAGACGTAGCAACACCATATTTATGACGCCTGTTTTTGCTTATCTTCGCGCTCTGTCTGTCTCTGGGTCCCTCTCTCCCCCCCTCTTTCTCCCTTACTCTGTTTCTGGTTAGGTCTTAACGCACCCAGTTGCCAACAAGTTTTAGCTAATTAGCTGCGCTTGAAGCTCACCAGTTTAACGGATTTGAAACGACCAACTTGCCGCTGACCCACATATGGCCAAAGTACACATGGCTACCCGCCGTACTTGCAACTCGAAGTGCGCTAAAACACTTTATGTGGAGGAAACCAGAATCGGGACCAGTGGGGGAGGGTAATGGTCTTGCTGCTGGGGCAAAAGTTTTATTCAATGCCAAATGTGTGCAGCAACTGTGTGTAGCAATAGGAAAGTTGCGGAAATTAGTGAGTTCTACAGGATCTGGATAAACGCCATGCTATGTTATGGAGCGAGGGAGACAGACAGACAGAGAGAGAGAGAGAGAGGGAGAGAGAGAGAGAGGTGATATGTAGCAATCACTAGAGACAACCACATTCAACTACTGAATGGGCGCGTGGCTCTTATTAACAGATTCAACATGCTGCTTGCTGTCCACATGGCAACACACTCGCCAGAAACAATAAGAACTACAAACACTCCCACACACACACACACACACAGACACGTATTTCAAGGTGTGTGTGCGATGTCTCTGGCTTAACTTGTGACCTTAGCTTGGCTTTCCACGACCCAATAAAAAAACCAAATTGGCAACATTTTTTTGGGTGTTGCTGTAGAATTTATGTATGTCAACAAAACATACACATACCAAAATGAAATAAATAGAGACACAGACACAGAGGGAGAGAGAGAGAGAGAGAGAGAGAGGGAGAGGGAAAGAGGAGAAAAGTGCAAACATAAAATTGCTAATTTGAATAAGTCACGTGACACTCTGCAGCGTTAAGCTCGACAGGAGGGTTGGGGACGGTGAAGGATGAGCGCAAATTGGGAATACAAATTGAAGATGCGATGCAGCAGTCAAAATTCACGAATTGGGTGTGCTTGGCGAGATCATTTGTGTCTGTTGGCAAAGATACCGAATACGGCAATTGGCTGCGGTGCGTCTCCTGGTTGTCAGCACACCCTGCAACAACCAGTCAAAGAAAATATTTTCGCAACGTTAACGTTATGGAAAAGTTAAGTTGCAGCAGCTTGCCTCAAAGTAATTAATTACATATGGGACTAAGCTGAGCAACGATTGAAAACTAATTTAATTTTCTAGAGATGTTAATGTAATTTATATAATATATTAAAAAATTTATTTCAAAATCAATGCCAGGTGTATTTATAATTAAATTTTTAATTTAAATGTGTAGTCTTAAAATTGCATAATCATTTTTGCAAAATAAAGGGGTATCTGCCCGACGAGCATAATACCATACGAAAGTGCATTGTGACTTGTTTTGCTTGCTGTTGGCTTTTAATATGTTATTTATTTGCACTTTCAGAGCTCAATCATAAATGCAACGAATGGGCGAATAACGATTGCGGGATTCCAGAGAGAGACAGATACTGGGAGAGGGGGGAGAGAGAGGGAGAATGTGTGTGTGTGTGTGTGTGTTGTGCAACGAGAGTGAAATGGCAGTTGACGCTGAAAGTGACGCTCGCTGTCACTTTCCATGCAATAACAACAATTAAAAACTGCAAATTGCTGTCAACTTTTATGTAGTAAATGAAATGTGTGTGGTTGTGTGTGGTTGTGTGTGTGTGTGTGTGTGGGTATAAATTGCAATGTTCTTCATGGAGCTTTGTTTCGTTTTCAGTCCCAACTATTTGCAGTCGTTGCTGTCGATTTAAATGTTTGTTTTCTTTTTCATTCTGCTCAATCGTTCAGTTTTTTCTTCGTGCTTTTTTTTCGTTCTTGACTGCCGCATGCAAAGTGCAAATGGCAATGGGAATATGGAATACGAAAGCAGTGCACACAGCAATGCATGTCTACAGATATATATGACACATATATATATATATATAGATACATATATATATCTGGTTAGTTATGCAAAGCCAGTGGGTTCACATCGTTCGCTCGATGCTATGTGGCATTGTTTTTGGTTCACACGCTTTTATTCACATTTGTTAAATATTTACAACAAATATTTGAGTGTGGAGCTTGGCTGGCGTGTGTATAAGCAATGTGTGCACAGCAAATTATGAAGAAACGCAAATTAAATGCTGAAACCCAAGTGCCACAGAAAGACAGGTCAGTGTATAAATAGTGATTTAAAAACCCAAAATCCACTAAAAGGTGGCTAAGCTGATTGTGTTTTAGGCAGTGGTTGTGGGATGGATCATTTAGCAACAGTTTCAACTGCCGTTAAGTCACTCAAACAAGAAGTCAGAGCCTTTAAATGCACTGAGCAGTTCTTCAGCTGTTCTGACAGCATTTGTGAATAATCAGAACACCTGCTGCACTCTTTGGCACGTAACTATCGGAATACCGATATATCCATCCGATCCGATATAGAAGTGGACGAAGTTAGCATCGAAAGTGGTCCATGGGGTCTTGCATTCGTGCAGGACCTGTTGTGGAGGGCGGAGCTATGGGCTCAAGAGGCAGCTATGCATCATGCCATTTGAAGGATAGCTGCGACACTTGCAACTTATTTAAAAAATGACACATTCCACTGCTAAATCACTCATCATCCATCATAAGTTCGTAAGTTGTTATCTATTGAAATGGATTAACATATTTCGAATTGTTGACTGCACTAGTTCTAGATATAAATATACATATATATATATGCATATATATATATATAGATATATATATTCGTGTGCAGCTATCTTCAGTTCTAATTTATTAAATTTATGTATTTTACTTTTAGTAGCTTCACTCGAGGCAAGTTGGCAGTCATGTGTAGGTGTGGATGTGTGTGTCTCTCTCTCTGTGTGTGTGTGTGTGTGTGTCTTTGGCTGACATTTAAATGTTTGTCGCATTTGTTTTTGGGTTTTATATCATGCTGGGCATGCTTCATGCTTTATGTCGGTCTTTTAGACGAGCCTTTGCTTTTATCAACGTATTTAGTCGAGTGTTTGCATTTCCTAATTAATTACACTGCGTGACTTTCTTACTTAGCGACCACACACTCACACACACACACACACACACACACACACATAAATATGCATATACACATATATATATATATTTATATGTGTGTATACATTCATACTTATACATATATTATATTTCACGAGCCTCTCTAGACTATGCTACATTAACCGAAAACGACGCACCCAACTTTCCTTCTATCTTTCGCTCCCTTTCTCTCTGTCGCTGGTTCACTCGTTTGTTTGCTCTCGCTGCTTGCTCTCGCTGCTTTTTTTTGTTGTTGCCGCTTAGGCAAGTTGTTTATTTTGCTACTTAATGCTTGCTAACATGACTCCTGCTTCTCCTCCTTCATCTACATCTATGCTCATGAGACAATGTTTCATCATACGTATGCATATATATATATATATATATATATACATATGTACATGTGTACATATGTATCCAATTTCTTCATTTTTTTCCTTTGCTGACTCCCCTTGACCTGGTGGCACCTCCGTGCACCAACTGTCGTCTTCTATTTTTTCATAAATGAAATTTTGCGGCAACAATATTTTTCAGTTTATAAGCACAGCCACGAGCCTTGAACCCCAGAGCCAAATACATATGTGTTTGTGTGTGTGTGTGTGTGTGTGTAAAGGTTGGCTGGCAGCTTGAACACGACTATTGCTTTGCGAACAGACTGGTAAGTGGTTTTTTGATTAGACCCTGGACTAAAGATTTACGCGCTTCGCCTCATAGGTGATAAAAACTTTCGAGCAGACTGTTTATCAGCCATAAGGAGTTAGCCATAAGTGTCTTAACAATGAGTTAGTGCAGCTATCTAGGCACATAACGAGTAGTTCAAACTGAAAAGTTATCGCAACAGCTGAAAGCACACTCTATATTCAAAATATAGAGTGAAGTTTAGTTTGCCTGATTAGGCGCTTGAACCTTGAGCCAGAGTCGACACCAGCCTTAATAGGAATATAGGTTTATGCTTAAATTTGGACCTAACGAAAGTACATGTAACGAGTGGTTAGAGTGGAATTACAGTGCTGTTGGGTGGCAACGCTGGTTGAACAGTTACACAGTCAAAGAGGCTAAACAGGACATAATCTGTCCTACATATTTGCATATTTAAATTGTTGTGTTGGCAGCACAAATGTCGCATTAAATGCGGTTTATTTTGGATGCTTCAACTGTACAATTTCATTTGACCGATTTGGCAATTTTTGATGGGTTCAGTGCATAATTAAATATATTCCTTTACAGATATTCAAAGTTGATTATGATGGTAATTTGAATTATATTCAAAGAGTTGGCAGCAACAAAATACATAATTAAGTCTTTCACTTACTGATAATTTTCATGATGATGGGGGGAAAAAACTTCTAATAAAATTGAATGACTCAACTTGATGACGCTCCAAGCGTGTGTTGTGGTGTGCGTGTGTGATACTTTCCCATGATCTGATCACAATGTCAAACATCCCATGACCTTACATTCTTTTTGGGTCTCACAACTGTTAGTTCCTGATGACTCAAAATCAATTGAAGTTTCACGCACAACTTGTCGAAAATTGTACGCGTCATTCTTGGGAAGTTGACTCTCGAGATACTCAAATATATGTTTATATATATGTGTATACATGTGTATATATGTGTGTAGATATTCCCAATGTTATGTCTTGTCCTGCTGGAGGATGGGCAGCTCTGCTCTGCTCTGCCCAGTTTGTACTCCACTTTCTTCACGTGTTGCTAATCTTCTCTAATGGCCTTGACAACTTGTCGTAAGTTGTAATTTTTGTGCTTCATATATAAGGAGCGTGTTGCTTGCATATTATATAGCTGATTCATGGCCACAATGACTCATGTTAAAATCAAGTTGCAAGCCGCACGTAGCAAGCAGCAAGCTACAGCAACAACAGCAACAACACCAACAGCAAGCGGAAAATGCTGCCAACAATGGAAGAGGGAAAACAATAATTTCAATTTTTCACGCGCATTTTTCGACAATGTCGGAAATAACTTACAAGTTGACAAACATTTTTCATTGCAACCACCCCCACCAACCCAAGAGGGACGCCACCGTCAAACAACCGCCCTCTCAGCCTCTCGGCCGTCTCCCCTCCCTCAGACTGACTGCGTCTCACAATCTATTTAAGTACCCAGAGATATGTTATTTTTTGTCAGAGAAGCGTTTGGGGTAGCGCTTTGAATGATGATGTGGGCCGTCAGTCGTCAGTTAGTCAGTCAGTGAGACAATTATACGTCCCCCATCCAACTCCCACCCCCCATTCCCAGTCCACACCTCAGCACTCCATGGGAATGCCATCGGAGGAGCACAGAAGTGAGCTGTCAAGCCGAAGCCCGAGTTGTTCTCCCCAGCTTATTTATGGATGCAACTGAATTCAGTACTTTTAAGCTACATACAAATGTTCAACGGATTCGAGAACATTAAGTGTAATCTGACTAACCTTAAGCTGGCCTCAAACACAATACTTGAATCGCAACCCATCGTTATTGGTATTTAGGGTACATATTACAAATATGTAAATATCGTGGAAAATTGAGAGACAAACGCAAAGATGTCTGAGCAAATCTTTGGTGAAATTCAAACGTATTTCAACAAAAGAAATACTTTTCCTGCTTTTCTTATCATATTAAAAAATGATGTTTGCAGAGATTTCATATTCAATTAGAAGTCACCTTAAAAAAACATAAATAAATCCATTTTTAAAAATCATGCTTTTTAGCTTTAAGATTTATTTCTTTTCTATTGTATTTTCTTACCTTAAATTTGATCATTTTGAATTTTTCCCAAAGTTGACTTGATTAATTTTATTTTCTTTGAACTTCCTTTATTAATTTCAATTATATCAACTTGTTCAAACTTTTCTCATTGTGTTGTCTTCCTCCCTCCACACACACGCACACACACACATATTGTTTCTCACGCTGGCCCTGAAGGCAAGTTCTAGTTCATAATTCGATGTGACAGCCAATTTATGATGCATCCAATGAAATTGGACATGTGCTCAGTTTTTTAAACGGCACCCTAAACGCTCTGTGATTGTTTTCCATACCCCCTCCCCCCAACCTCCCACCGCACCCCTCGCAATTACGCATATATATGTGTGTGTGTGTGTGTGTGTGAACATACCCTGGGGAACCAGGCGAGGCCCATCGAAATGAGGAGGGGCAGGCGCGACGAGGGCGAGCCTCAAATTCCAAATGTGTTTGTTGGGGTAAAAATAAAATGCATTTACCTGCAAATATAGAGGAGAAGAGACGGAGACGATATATTTACACATGTATTTGAAGATGTGCTGAGATAGGACTTTAAAGTTCAATTATTTTTAAATATACGTTTGTAAATACAAAGATAGATGCGGATGTGGATGTGGATGTGTTGGTGTGTGTTGGAAGGTGCGGGTGTATTTTTAACGCAAGTCTGGCATTGGATAGCCCTCGACACTTGCAGAGTCCCCCTTTACAGCTTGGCTACCCTGTACCCGAGAGGGGTATGTTCAAACACGCTAATGTGTTGGATGCACTTAATTATTGTAGGCAACTCGCTTCAGTTTTGGCTATATAATATGCATTTTATGGGGATTCTGTCGATTGGAACAGCAGTTACTATTTAAAAGCTCGTTGCAGGGCATCTCTTAGTCTTATACTATTCAATTTAGATATAGGCACCTTTTCGTTGCCATGCCTAACTCTCAGCTGTGTCTCATTATTTCTGATTTGCGGTGGCTTACGCCCTACAAAAATGAGCTGACAATTTGCCGTCTTTTTGCCTGACATTCTACCTTAAAAATATACGCACACCATGTGGGGAGATGGGGAGCATATATTACACGCATGCCACGCCTCAAGTAAGGCGTGCAGTGTTTTGTTTAAAATGAATTTCACTCGCATGCATAAAACTCAACAGATAATTCCAAAAAGGGGAATTGTAATTTATTTTTACGTTGCGAAAATGAGCAGAGAAACAGCAGCAGCAGCAGCAGCAGCAACACCAGCAGCAACACCAGCAGCAGCAGCAGCAGTAGAAACAGCTGCCACAAAGGATGGGATAGAAAAATTCTTGTAAATAATAAAAATATTTCACTTTATTTGCTTTGTCTACTTAAAGGACACGACCATCCGCCAGACAGACAGACAGACAGCGAGGCAGATACATGTAGAGTGGAATGGAATAAAATAGAATAGGTTGGTTGGTAGCATATTTCACTTGTCTACACACACACACACACGCACACACACAGGGAAGCGCTAAGAAATATCAAATTACGTAAAGAATTATTAGGTTTTGGTTGGGTTTACCCGATGGCATCAGTCGCCGCGTTGGGTTAGACCAGGGGATAAGTGGCTGGGGCTGGTTGGTTACTGAAGTCGTAGAAAACCTGGTACCAGGAATTCATAAGTATTTCAGACATACAACGACGAAGCTTTAGAAGTGGCCCAAAGCAACAGGCAGCAAATTTAAGTCCACGTAAAGCAAAATATGATAAAACGATCTCAACTCTAAGCTGAAAAACCAAGAAGCGAGAAGAGCAATGAAGTTACAAACAGTATAAAGAATGCTATTCTACATCAATATTATATGAAACACAGACTGATTTAGCCAAATCGATTTGCATATATTAAAAAAGATACAAGATAAAAGATATATATCTTTATATATATATTAATTCTTTAATTTATTTTTATTATTTGCGATCAGCTTGAAATCAGTTATTAACCGCAGGTTTGAAGACCTGGCTGATGAATGAATTAATTCGATGAATCCAGCGAAACAGCTCGCGGGAGCAGAAACGGTTGCCAAGGATGCGAATAATTACTGACAGTCACTCAACGGGTTTTCAGGGATCTTAACATAAGCTGGTTGACGAAACGCACGCAGACGTCAGGCAAGCGGATTATTATGGAAATAAAGTTGCATTGAATGCTTGGCGCGAATTCTTTAATGACCTCAATCACCGCAGGATCAATCTCCCTCAATTGGAATGACATGCCCCAAATAGACACAAACAAATATATTTTTATAGCTGTAATAATCAAATTAAAATTGGCTGACAATTAATTTATTAACAGCTCAATATCCAATTTGGAATGAGCCCGATTCCAGTTGAGAGTTGACTTGGGCGCATCGCAAGACAAGTGCGTAAAAAATTGCGCGTATTTCCGTGTTGCATATTTAATTAATGCAAGAGTGCAATTGAAGCTCGCATTTTGCATTTCGCACTTTGTATTTTGCAGTTCGCAGTTTGCATTTTGCTTATTGCATATTGCATATCCATTAACATTTGTTTCTCAAGCTAAAAGCCGCTTGTTATGCGGCGCCTCGACCTATGAAATGAATTTATTTTATTGGGGAGTTGGTGGTTGTCAACCATTTCAGAGTATAAATGGCATGAAACAAAACGTGATTGGAGTATTTTAATTATTGGAGGGCTTAATTATTATTTCGCCTCTAGATTCGCATTACGTTCAAAGTTGAATACGCTCTCAAAACATGCTTATAATGCTGGGTCAAGATTTGCTAAAATGATCAAATATTTAAGAAACAACAGCAAGTAACGAGAACAAGTAACGAGTAACGAGTAACGAGAGAAATCTAGTACGATGTACAATGGAATACAGTAAGACCCAATAAAGGTTAGCGTGCCAAAGCCAACTGACAACAACTTGGCCACGGGCACTATGCCACGCCCCTCACACCCCCACCCCACCAACAAAATAAAAGGAAGAATAATAGGTTGTAGCAAAAGAACGAGAGAGATAAAGAACGAGGAAAGTTGGAAAGATAGACCTGAAAGCACTTTGCAAAGCATAAATTGATAATATAAATTAACCAATCCGATGTGTGATGGGTGAGTGTGTGTGTGTGTGTGTGTGTGTGTATGTTGTGCGTGTGTGTAACAACAAAGGGCCGCAAAGCAAATGAAAAAAGTGGGCGTCAAGCGCAAATGTGGCGAGCTGGCCAAAACCATTAACAAATTCGATGACGATGAGAATGAGAGGATGGCAGGTGATTCTGTTCTACTGCCCCCTCTCTTCCCCCCCTGTGTATGTGTATGTGTGTGTGTGTATGTTTGTGTGTGGCTTTAGTCCTTGGCTTCCTTTTCCGTATGCCATGCAACACACTTTGATGTTATATGATGTTATTATGCTCGTAAAAATGCTTGTACATACACACACACACACACACACACCCATCACACTCACACTCACACACACTCACACTCATGCTTGTTGCCACAGTTGCTTTCAAAGGGCGGTGAAAGGGGGTCCGAACATATAGGTAAACTACATGCCACGAGCTATTATCGCTGCGACCCCACAGTCAGTTTAAACAAGCAAAGGGTAGGCACGACTTAAACATACTCTGTATGTGTTTTGAATGCTTATCACGATTCTCACAAAAAGATAGATTGACAAAATGTTCTTCTAATCAAGTTTAAGGCAAGTCAATCTGATGTGTCCAAAGTAATTAATAATTGTTCATATCGAAAATCATCGTTAGAAAATAATCCCATCTAAATCGGACTAAAGTCGCTAAAGAACAGATTTGAAAATGACCAAAAGATACTCTGTACTTAAAGTAACAAGGCGTAGCAAGCCAGCTAACGTAAGCTAAACTGAGTTTAAGGAATATCAAACATCATTTCAAAATTATGTTTAACGGAAATAGTCCGAACTATTAAAGGTATTTTGAGATGAAAAGACGCTTGAAAATAGAAGAAAAATTATAAGAAATAGAAGAGTAAATGTCTCTATTTTTTTCTTGGCGTACATATGGCATAATATGCCCATGTCACTAGCTATGGACAGAGGATAAACAAATGCAGCTCGCATCACAGCCACAAATTACTTAGACTACGCATGCAGGAAATGTCAGTAGACAGGAGCATGCAAATATGAATATGTATATATATATAGATATATATATACAAACATATATAAAGATATATATATATAGTTTTATGAACATGGCCTGTCATGTAGCTTAATAAGCTGGCGCTGATTTTGCGACCACAGGAGACACATTGTCCACGCCACCATGTGCGACAATGAACACTGCGACAAATGACCACAAGCCACAAGCGAATAACCCAATTTTGCAACCACTTTACCACCAACGCGTTGCACCACCACTGCTGCAAATGCAACACGCATTCATATATGCAGCAGCAACTTTAATGTTGCAAAAGATGAGACTTTTGCAAGGCATTTCGATTGATTGCAACTAAAACGAAAGAAATCATTTTCAATCGCACTGCAAATGCAGAACTCGATTAAAACTCAATCAACGAACCGTTTAACAAAATACAAAAAAATGAGAAATATTTAAATTTGTATTCAGCTTTAATAGAAGCAAATCGCATTCAGCCGAAACGATTACTGCTTAAGAAGATTGATCGAAAGCCCAACTGCGGATTTGAAACAACTCACTCGACTCGAAATGAGTAATTGAATATGTAATCATTGCAATATGCCCCATGCTATCCATCTACTTATTTCAAGATACGAGTTATTAATTACAATTGAATTAGCATTAAGGCAACCAATTAAAATAATTAACTTGATTATATAAATCCGACAAATGTAAATTTTGCCCAACCACTTGAAATCAAATGTCAAACCAAAACGGACCCAATAAAAAAAGGATGGGTTGTTGCCAGACAGAGAGAGGGAGAGTGTGAGAGAGAGAGAGAGGGAGAGAGAAAGCGCGTGAATCAGTTAAGCGGCATAAATGCGCATTCAAAATTGATAAAATGCCATCTAAAAATTAAAAACTTTATTCGAGCATAACCAAATGAGATTAATGTTATATTAGGATAGGGTTGTTTGAGGTGGGTTTAGGGCTTGTCAGATATACCCGTGGATGATTAGCTGATTGTGGGTGCCAGCAGTTATTTGTTCTGTGCACAATCAACCATTGTTCAAATACACAAATTCCATATGGCTTTTTCTTTTCTTTTTTTGTGTGGTTATCGGGGCAGGGTAGGTAGTTGTGTCGCATAAAATATGTAAATGAACATATTTTATTTGAAGTAGGCTATTATATTTAATTGGATTTTAATGCGCGAACGACGCGGACACGTGACAATTACAAATTACAAATTTGAATGCGCGCAAATTCGTGAAAAACACGAAAATTGGCATTTTATGAGCCTTAACTCATTATTAGCTGGCATAAATTTGACTCGATTTTGTGGTGCCTTCTCCGTGTGCTAATTACTAAATCAAGTCAAGCAAACTGAACATAGTCACAAGCCGTGCGGGGGGAAGAAACGACAATTAAATTATGTGCTCGGCACGTGGCACAAATCCCCCGTCAATCCTAACCAAACTGAGAGCCACACTCGACTGGGTTGACTGACTTTATGTGCCCCTCCATTCACCCGCTGCCCTTAGCCATGTCCTTTTATTTTATTTTTTTATATTTTACCGGTCCCTTTTGCTTGACATGTGCTCTGGCTTGTTGTTACAACTCATTAGTTTCATGTAGCGACCAGGGCAGCGTTAAGGGTTGGGTCTATGGTTAGGGGAAGGGTTAGCTTGTCGGGACACGGGCTGCTCTTACTGTAACGGTTACTGCTACTGCTACTGCCACTGCCACTGCTACTGTTACTGTTGTTGTAGTTTCGCACAAATGTCAGCTTTTGCTGTCGAAATCCTTTGATGCAGTCGTAAACTTTACTGCTCTCTCAAGAGTCTGCCATGCACTAAGTGTGTGTGTCTGTGTGTGTGTGTAGAGGAGGCCGAGTGGGGGGAGAGTAAGATATATCGTGTGTTGTTGCGGCAGTTGTCGCTGACTGTGGCTGCAACGTGCTCTTGACGAGCATCGTCTGACTGGCCCAGCAGTTCCAAAAGGAAAACAAGTCAAGGGTCGCCGCTAGACGTGCAAAAGTCACGCCCCGACAAAGCGCTGGGGACGGGGTTCTTGGGGTCCATCCACCCACACACAGCAGCAAGGACACCCACACACACAAGCACAGCTGTTGTTGTCTGTACATTACCTTTACCCGAAATTCTCTCTCTCTCTCTCTCTCTCTCTCTCTCTGTCGCTCGGTTTGTCATCGCCATTGGGCCCTGGGACCCCTCCCAGACCATATATACTAAACCTATACTTACTACCATCTACCACCTGCCCCTCTTGCTTCCTTGAATATTTAGTTGGTAGAACGCTTAGACAACCCATTTAGCATCGCCCCCCTTTGGCAGCTAGTGAAGTTATTTGTACATATTTAATGATCTCTCGCCCCAGTCAGTGTAACAATGTGGTCCCTGCCCCACCCAAAACCGAATAATATCTCAAGCCCCAGACACCTCCCCTGCTAAACACACACAAGCACACACCATCTCTCCAGATATTTGCCTTAAGGCAGCCAGTGTTGTGGGCGCCGTTTGTCGAGGGCTTTCCTCGTCATTTCCTGGTGGGTTTGCGCTTCTTCCTGCCGGAATCACAATTACCTGATTTAGCTTGAGAGCTTTTAATGAACTTTAAAGCTCTACGCATTGAGTTGAAGTTAAGGGAGTAACGCTCTTGTAGCTTCTTTAATTAGCTATCGAAATTATGCATTTACAAATTTGAATTGAGGATACTGCTTCAATGTGCACCTTTCTTTCACTCTCGGCTTAAAATTCAACTTAAATGCGCTTAAAGCTTAGACGGGCCAATAAATCATTAAATTCAGATAAATACCAAGCTTTTGGCTTAAGGGTTTTTTCTTGGAAATCATAGCTTAGATCAGATCTAAACTGCTACAGATTTAAGCTACTTCCTTTTTACTTATTCTATTTTTATTTTTGGTGAACTTAAGCGTATAATTCCCAGAACATTAAGGATCAAAGTTGATGGGCATGCAATGAAGGATGTGCGGCCAAAACGAAGATATAATATCGCAATAAGCTATAAGCGTAACTGGATGTAATTTATGGCATGTCACACGCCATTCGATACACTTTCGGAGGTATGCGTGGCATTTTGGATTCCATTAGGCCATCTGCCAGCTAACTGTGATCTATGCGATTTTTTTTAGACCAGTGTTTCCATATGGCACCCTTCCGCCAGCTCCCTCCACAGGCTAATCCTGGGAAACTTTGTGGCCGAAAACAACAACAAGCAAGAAAGGGGAAAAAGCGAACGATAGGGAAAGGGGGCGGGGTGATTAGGGGGTGTAGCAGAAGTTGGGGGTTACGAGAAAGGTAAAGAGGAAGCGGTAACAATTTTGTTAGACACTTTACGAGGCAATCGACACATGTGGCAGCTCTACCTGCTGCCAAAATCAAATAACTTCACTAAAAATGTAAGCTGCTCCTTGGGGAGCAGCCAGTGGAGCCAGTGAAGGAGGAAAGGAATTGGAGGGTATGGTTAAGGATTGAGCTATAAGACGGCGAACGGCGTTAATGGCAATGGTTCACCTGTAGCAAGCCAATAAAAATGCCGGACAACAATAACATATTACAGCATGCGGCCAATAACAATGTAATACACCCTGACCCTCTTACCAACCACACACACACACACCCACACACCCACACACATATACACACACACTGTAAGGAAATGCCGGACAATACGTGAAAATGTCAATAAAAATAGGCGAAATGCGTAATAAAAACTCACATGCTAATAGCAAGTCGAAGCCCAAAGCAAGAAAGAATGTAATAAGCGAGAGTGCTCGACGCAAAGTTGTCCTGTAGAAGCAGCAATTTGTTGAGATTGGTTAGTGAAATTCACACGTCGATGGGGACAACTTTACTATGCAATCGTCTTAGAAGTGGCTGACTAACAAGTTCAGATAGATTTGTAGCAAATATCAACTGCTATTTGTATGTAGGTATTATGTTGTATATTTATTTATTGTAATTTAAAGGCTTGGCTTAACGATATACATTGGTATGTTTGTGCTTATTGATTATGCAATTAAACTTATGTTTTATCACACTCCACGCCTTCTTCTTTACCGAACTCTACTGAATGTGGATCACATGTCGATACTCTACTGATATCGTTACCAACTCGATAACTTGCTCTCAATAGTATCGGGGTAATGGCAACAAGGCTGCCAGATAGAGTTAACCGCCTTCTATACGAAATACCACACATATATGCCTTTTACTATAACCATTTGGTATGTCTCTGATCAATCCAATAAGAGGCTATAGAACATTGATTTGATGCGGGTACAGAAGAAACCGTTGCTTAAAAAACTAGATTGGATTGAGATAAGTACAAAGCTCAAATATATA
The DNA here is from genome assembly GCA_035043845.1 of Drosophila picticornis. Lineage (NCBI taxonomy): Eukaryota > Metazoa > Arthropoda > Insecta > Diptera > Drosophilidae > Drosophila > Drosophila picticornis. Next base: position 604,984 of record JAWNMR010000047.1, on the reverse strand, counting down.
TGGATAAATATATAGATAAAGTATGTGTAGATATGTGAGGCATAAGATATAATCAACTGAACTGGTTTACTCAGAAAAAAAAAACAGAAAATAGAAAACAGAAATATTTATTTTGACTAGGGTATTACAATTGAGAATATAGCAAAAGAAAGGAAGTAAAGCGGCTACCTACTAAATTGTGGACACCTGTGCATAGAGCCTGAGACAGGACTAAGTTTGAGTATGTGTGTGTGGGGGTGTGTGAGTGTGTGTGTGTTGGTATGTGTGAGTGTGTTGTTTGTGTGTGCTTTGTGGCTGGGCTCAGCGTTGGCGTTTGTTTTATTTATTGCTTTTTTCACTAATTGACAGCAATTTCCCAGCTGAAGAAGTGTTGTGCCAAACACCAGCAACCAGCCACCAGCCACCACCCCCTCCACACGCCACTCTTTGCTAGATGGAACGTGTAATAGGCCCAACAACAATAATAATAAGAAGAGGCAGGCAGTGGCAAGAATATGGCATAATATTATATGTGCAAGACATCGCGTGCTGTGTGGCAACATCTTCCTTTAACTCCCTCGCACCCGGGGGATCCCTCAATCTACACTCTCTGACCTGTCACGCCCCGTGGCGCTTGACCACCCCCTCTGCTAAATCGGTTGCCTTGGTCATGCTTTGTGTACTATTTTTCTTTTTTTTGTGTGTGTTTTTTTTTGCTGTGCTTCTGGTTTTAGTCTTTTTCTGGGGACTTACTTCATAATTGACAGCTAATTTTGCGTCCTTTATTGCCTTTTGGCACCTACAGACACCCCCACCGACACCTCCATCAGCTGTGCTGTAATTCACATAATTTATTAATATTTATTTGAGCCATTGTTTACTTTAAATGTCAAAACTAATAAGCCAATCGACAGCCACGCAAGTTTCCTTTAATTATAGCACAGCTGAAGGAATTCCCTCTTTTCCCTCGCTTTTACCTTTCACCTTTTCCATTTTTTTTTTTTTTTTGCTTTCTTTTGTTTCGTAGACAGGTCGTCCTTGATATTCGTGTCCTGTTTTCCTGTCTAGCGTAAACAACAAACTGACATTGGCTTTCAGAGACAGCCGTTTCCGCCTGTGAGCTAATTTTAATTGTTGTGCGGGGGAGGATATCCGACTCGATATGGGGGAGGGGAGGTGAAAATGGGCAGAAACTTACGTTTTGGGTACTTAATAACAGTATTTACAAATAAATAGGCAAGCTTTTCCATTTTTATTTTAATTATAGTCATTCACAGCAAGTACACTCTGGTCAAGAGAGAACTCGACTAGAAAATACCCTATACCCAGACCAATCTGAATGGAATTGTTACAGATAATCAAAATGATGACAAGGTATATGATATAATTGGGTATTGCAGTGTTTCCCTCTGCCTGTTAGATACCCTCATCTACCTTCATATCCCTTTTCATCCATTTTGAATGGGTTCAGCGTATTCTAAATATTCACCCAAAAAATGAATGGAAATGGGTGCAGTCCTGACCAAGTAATGGGTGCTAAATGGCTTGTAAAGAAATTTGTCGACAAACTTTGTCATTTGCTTTTGATTAAAATTAAAAAAATAAATCTAATTATATTCGTAGGTAAAATAAATAAATGATGTAAAGCAGAAAAATATGTAATTCACCAAATGTAATTAATTTCAATGGCAAGCAATTGTTTCCGAACTGTTCCCTGAACTCGATTAGGCCCTGTGCAGGAGTCTAGGGAAATAACCATTAAGCGTAATATTATTGCAGTTGGCTTAACTTTTGGCCCAGTGATGGATGTGTTGAGGATCCGGGATCCGGGAATTTTGACGAGATTAAGAGTGAAGGCCGAACACAAGTCAAATCAATGACAAATGAAAGTTATGAACACAGCTCGTTAAATACATTCGCTATTTCCGGAAATGCCTTCAAATGCTAATTGATAAGACCAACCGCATGGGGGCTGATCCAGCTAGGACGGGTCGAGGGAGTGCCGAAGAAGGGGGTCTCGCAACTGTCATCAATTGGCTGATTGAAGTGGGCTTATTGGGCTTTTGTGTGTAATAAATGATTGACATATAATAAAATCAACTCGAGTTGCCCAAAGTAAAATAATAATATCGCAGAAGGCAGAGGGGACCGCTGAGGAGTATTTACGATATTGGGGGGTGTAGGGATAACAGGGGACAGCCGAGGCACAAGTAGAAGGAGCAGCAGCAGCAGTCAAGTCAGCCACGACAGCAACGAAATTTTATGTAATGATTTTATTATGGCTTTACTCAAAGCTAGCTTCACAATAAATATGTATAAATATATTATATATATATGTACATATGTATGTACGGATGTCTGTATGTATGTATGTTGTTTGGTATGTTTTTGCATTGGCTTCCTGTGGCCGTTCAGCCCAGCATAAATGACAAATGTAAATTGCTTTCAAAGCCTATAAATTATAGAAATTCCTGGGGCCATTTCTACGGCTGCGATTGCTGGCGACAGACATAACTCAAGGAGCAAATAGAAAAAGAGGGGCGCCCCAAATGAGCGAGGGGTGGAGGGTTGGCCAGCCAGCCAGTCAGCCAGTCAGTCAGTCAGTCAGCCAGTTGCCTGTCAAAGTCGAAAGTCGATGTCAATGTGGAATGGTCGTTGTCGATGTCGATGTCGTTGCTGTTGATGATAACGACGATGGTGATGATGATGATGACGAGAAAACATTGAGAAATATTCAGGAATTTCCTTTTTCTCCAAGTGCTACCCTATAACAATGGCGACTGTCTAACAACGAATATGCGCGACTACTGCCCAAACATGTAACAATAAATATTCGTTTACTGAAATCTGATTTATCATTTGAGATATATAAAATTCGAAACTGCAACCGAAATGCCAAAATATTTAAGAAGAACGCAATCGGTATTCAGGATAGGATTATTGAACCAATCTAAATTTAGTCGGAATTCATTTTATTAATTTCATTTCATTTTGGTAGTTTTATCTATTGCCGAATTACATTTTGTATTCTGTGAGCAATGCAGTGCAGAGTTTATTAACAGGGTAAGAAGAGGTCGTGCAAACCGCTGGCTAAGCAGTCAGCCCAATCGACAATCAACTCGAAGCGTGGAGTTCAATAGAGTAGGTGGGCAAAAAGGGTGTGTGGGGGAGGGGCTGGGGGTTAGGTGCGTGGTAAGAGGCCAACTTGAAATGACATTTGCAAAAATTTTAACGACATGACAAGATTAATCAAAACGAAGGCCAACCCGGAAAATGTTGTCTGCGCACACACCCCTTAACCCCAGTAAGAGCAGCCCCTGCTCCCACCAATAGCTGATGGGGGAGGGGGGGTCACACTTTGTTTTTTCTGCTGACAGAACATAAAAAATTTGCTGGTGGGCAGCTCCAGCGTAAAATGTGAGACACGCACGCATACCAAATTTTTCGGCTAGTGTCCAGTCTGCTGCTGCTGCTGCTTCTGCTGCTGCCCGTGGAGTGGTTGAAGTGGGATGAGTGGGGGATTTGGTGGAGGATACACCCTGGCTGAGGATACGTGGACGACACGTTGCAACCCAAGTGGCGACCGACAAGCGACAAGCGACAAGTGAGAAACGACAAATGACGAGCAAGCTATCAAATTTGTTCCAACTATCCTCTCTCTTTCTCTCTTGATGCTCTCTCTCGCTCTCTCTCTCTCGCTCTTTCTCTCTCCTTCAAGCTCTTTGTGTATTACTTTGTTTATAGTCATGACTGAGCACAATTTTAGGCAAATAATAGTTTGAGATATATATATATAAATATATATGTATAAGAGAGAGAGAGAGAGCGAGAGAGAGAAAGAGAGAGAGAGAAACGGAGAGAGAGAGAGAGAGAGAGAGAGCGAGACAGTTAAAAAGTAGTTCCACTTGCATTGTAAGTGCTTTTCCAGGAGGTTCTCCATTAACCAAGAACCCACCCACCCCAAATCTCATTGTTTACGGCAACTTACGCAATGCTGGTCATATTCTTTCAATTGGCAATTCACTGACCTGCAAAGATAAATGGAAAATAATCGAGAATTAGTTGAATGTGGCATTTTCATTATTTAATTTTTTATATCGTGCACTTCTATTGTTCAATTTATTTCTAGAAAAGCGGATATCAGCTTGATATCATTTTAGCCAAACAACAAAGTAAATGCCCATAAAGTCATTTATTATCCGTCTATCTTGTAAGCTAACCTAAAAAGAGCTAAGCCTGCCTAGCTGAGGAAATGTGAGGACAATTTGAAAGGATTACAATGAAGTTTTCGCTTCAGCTAATTACAAGTCACCGAGAGCTATACATCATATTTCCTTAGCCCTTATCAAATCCTGCACGAGAGTGAAACAAATATGAAAAAAAAAAAAAAAATTTCAAAAAAAGTACGACAAAAAATGGTAAAATTTTTCTCCAATTTCTGCGTCTTTTGTTCTGTTTCCCATTCATCGCACTTGTTTTACTTTTTCTTTCTTCTTATACCCTGAAGCCAGTCAAAATGGGTCAACAAGGTATAATGGTTTTGTGCAAATGTATGCAACAGGCAGAAGGGAGCATCTCCAACCCCATTAAGTAAATATAATACTGATCAGGATCAGCAGGCGAGTCGATATAGCCACGCCCGCCTATCATTCTGCGCATCTCAGAGATTATAGACTTCTAACTTGGAATATGGGTTCTCGTTTGCTTTATTTTATCGATAATTGCCTCCGTTTATCGATACATTTCGAGTTCCCATAGCAATTGGGTTAAGAATCCCTCAAGTTATGATCGAAAATATATTAAATCAAAACATTAAAATATCTTTGCGTTGCTTTCGTATTTTTTACTGTGCATTTGCAGACTTGCTCACATTTGGGTGCAAACTGTAACAGCTGATTTCAGGGTATTTCGTAGTCGAGCTCACTCGACTGCAGCAATCCTACACGTTGTTGTTATGGATTGCATGCAAATATTTTGTGTTCATTTTTGAGGCTAACCCAAAACACAGTTTCCTACATTTTCCTTCATTTTCCTGCTGCTCTTGTTCTGCTTCTTGTTGTTAATCTTTCTGCTGCTTCGGTTCTTTGTTCTCGCAACACTTTTCATTTTGGTCCATTGTGCGTTTCGCTGCTCTCCACTTTTGACTGGGTGACACCAACTGAACTTTGATTAGGCGCCTTTTCGCATTTCCTTTATGTCTCTTAAACTTTTTCTCATAGTTTTTGCACTTTAAGCCGTTGATAATGTTTGCAGCAGCAACAATGGCAAAACTCATTCGTCAAAGTGCTGCCAACGCCGTGAAATATTAACTGGAGAGTGGAGAAGGAGGCGGGGAGGATGTGGATGGTGGATGGCGGGATTGGGTTGGTGGATGGGGGATGGCGGCAAGTGCCTCTTAAACAAGTGCAAAATGTTTCGTGAATTATGCACTTCAGCATGCGTTTTGTAATGAACCCTTCGCTTTAACTAACCATTCATTCTCCCTCTCTCTCTCTCTCTCTGGCGCGCTCTGTTGCTGTCTCGTTCTCTCCCCAACTCAACAGTCTGGCGCATTCCACAACAAATAGCTGCTTGGACCGCGCTGTGGTCAATTTGCAAAGCGTTTTGTTGAAACGAAACACGAAACAAAGCACTTCAAGAACAACAAGCAAACAACAACACCAACAGCAAATGCCACATTTTCCGGGTGGCATTTTGGGTGGGGCAGCACTGAATGTAGTGGAAATGAGCGCGTGTCCTTGAACTTAATTTGTATACCCTGCACGTCCATTAAAAGTTGCTTAGCAGCGTATAATAACAAGTGCAATTTAATAAAAGTACAACTAAAAGTAAAAAGTACAAAAAGATAAAAGTCATGTTAAAAATCGATTCGATTATGTGTCTCGCAGTTGAGTACGCTCTCCTCGCCCTGCGTTAAGCTCTTTGGGCCCAGACAATAAAGTGGGAAGAACACAGAAAGAGCCGAACCCGTTGACAGCGCTCTTGACTGATAATCAACATCATTGGCTGCCTCGCCTCTTAATGATTATGATGATGGGGACGATGATGATGATGATGATGATGATGACGCCGATGACGCATCTACCCAAAAAAGGAGCGCAACAATAAAAAAAACGAAAGAAAAAAATAGAGATGAAAAAAGATAAAAAGAACAGGAAACGAGTCATTTGATGCCAGATTTCGTTGCTGGCCTGCTTCCCATTTGCGCTCCGTTTGTCTTATGAGGGAGAAAAATGCGACACTCGCATGACCTGCACTTTGTCATCTTGATCTTTGTCACGGCACTGGACAACCTCAACCCCCCCCCCCCCCCCCCCACACACACACCGCCCATCGCATCAGCGACCGCCTTTTGGGAGCATTTCTCATCTGCGAGCCAAGGGACAACAATGAAAACAAATGCATTTCGAACCGAGCGCAGGAGCCACAGAGAGATATGAAATAACTTTTTATTAGTTCGCCAGTGCCAACAGAGCAAACCAAACAACAACAAAAAAACAGGGCGGTGAATATGAATCGCCTGCCTGCCTGGCTGCCTGGCTGCACACCCCTCCCCCCAGCACACACTGCGGCGGGCAGTCGAGCAAAAGAAATGAAATGAAATGGAAGCGAGCTGCTTGTTAGTGCAACAAATTACTCAGAAGAAGCGCAAGAAAAAAAACTAAAAAATACAACAAATTGAGGGAACAGAACAACAACAACAACAACAGCAACAACAACAACAACAAGAAAACGAGCGCTGACCAAATCCTAACCCTCAACCTAACCTAAAAAAATGTCATTCTTGCACACTTTGTTGTACCGCAGACATCCCCTTCCCCGACCCCCTTCCAACTACTCTCTCTCCCTCTCTCTCTCTCTCTGTGCAAACCCTTGGCTGACCAAATGACTAAGAAAATTGCTTAGTCAAGCACTTTGCAGGCGTCGCTTTTATGTTTTATGACATTTTTCTGCTGCTGCTGTGTACCCCTCCCCACTCCCCTCACTCCCCCTGCCATTGTGCTCCTTCTTATTGTCAGTGTTATCACTGTCATAGCTCTTCTTCTGCCTGCCTCACATTCCACTGTTGCTCTTTGTGCAGCAATTTTAAAGAACGCACAAACCATGATTTTTTTTCCTTTCATTTTGCAGCTTTTGCATTTCACATTAACTTAACAAGAAAACTAATTAATTAACTACAAAACAAATTCAATTGCAAATAGCAAGCTAAACGCTCAAGAAAAACACAAAATAAAATTAAATCACGAACAATTAAATGCAATACATTTGCAGCCAGCAGCTCAACGCTGACGGATAAGTTGAAGAAAATAATGAAAATCGAAATTCCAATCCATTCCTATACAAATAGTTTATATGTGAATCATGATTGATGGTCAGAGCCTTAGTGCATATCACAAAATACATTGTACAAAGCAAAATGCTCTCCCGAGTGCAATTTTCAACTCGGCAAAATGTGGCTAGAATTAATTATCAATGCACTGATTTCAGAAGCACGCAAACAAATA